>CM050323.1:156288814-156306814 GCA_027475135.1 Bactrocera correcta
TTTCTTTTATATACACATTTAGCAAGCGATATCGAAATGCTTCAAATCATTAGTTTAACATATTTAAGTTAATTAACCTTCTTTAACGTATTGGAGTTGATATAAAGCCATGGCCTCATAACGGCAGTGCATTTAGAAGAATTCCGTAATCTTATATTTAGGTATAAAGTCGATTTTGTTGTATATACACATTTAGCAATCGATATCGAGATGCTTCAACTCATTAGTTTAACATATTTACGTTAATAAACCTTCTTTAACGAACTGAAGTTGGCATAAGGCCAGGGCGGCATAACGGCAGTGCATGTAAAAGAATTCCGTTATCTTATATTTAGGTATAAACTCGATTTTGTTGTATATACACATTTAGCAATCGATATCGAGATGCTTCAACTCATTAGCTTAACATATTTAAGTAAATTAACCCTCTCTATCTTACTGAAGTCTACATAAACCTTTAACGGCATAACGGCAGTGCATTTAAAAGAATTCCGTTATCTTATATTTAGGTATAAATTCGACTTTCTTGTATATACACATTTAGCAAGCGATATCGAAATGCTTCAAATCATTAGTTTAACATATTTAAGTTAATTAACCTTCTTTAACGTTTTGAAGTTGATATACAGCCATGGCGGCATAACGGCAGTGCATTTAGAAGAATTCCGTAATCTTATATTTAGGTATAAAGTCGATTTTCTTTTATATACACATTTAGCAATCGATAACGAAATGCTTCGAATCATTAGTTTAACATATTGAAGTTTATTAACCTTCGTTATCTTACTGAAGTTTACATAAAGCCATAACGGTATAACGGCAGTGCATTTGGAAGAATTCCGTTATCTTATATTTAGGTATAAGTCGATTTTCTTGTATATACACATTTAGCAATCGATATCGAAATGCTTCAAATAAACAATAAACCTTTAACGCACAGAAGTTTACATAACGCATTAACGGTATAGCTGCAGTGCATTTAAGGATTCCGTAATCTCGTATTTAGGTATAAATTCGATTTTCTTGAATACACACATTTAGCAAGCGATATCGAAATGCCTCAAATCATTAGTTTAACATATTTAAGTTAGTTTACCTTCTTTAACGTATTGAAGTTGATATAAAGCCATGGCGGCATAACGGCAGTGCATTAAAAAGAATTCCGTAATCTTATATTTGAGTATAAAGTCGACTTTCTTGTATATAAACATTTAGCAATCGATAACGAAATGCTTCAAATCATTAGTTTAACCTATTTAAATTAATTAACCTTCTTAAACGTATTGAAGTTGATATAGAAGATTGTTGAAGAATTCCGTAATCTTAATCGGTATAAAGTCGACTGTTTCTTGTATATATGCATTTAGAAATCGATATCGAAATGCCTCAAATCATTAGTTTAACATATTTAAGTTAATTAACCCTCTCTTTATTACTGAAGTCTACATAAATCCTTAACGGCATAACGGCAGTGAATTTAGAAGAATTCCGTTATCTTATATTTAGGTATAAATTCGACTTTCTTGTATATACACATTTAGCAAGCGATATCGAAATGCTTCAAATCATTAGTTTAACATATTTGAGTTAATTAACCTTCTTTAACGTATTGAAGTTGATATAAAGCCATGGCGGCATAACGGCAGTGCATTAAAAAGAATTCCGTAATCTTATATTTGAGTATAAAGTCGACTTTCTTGTATATAAACATTTAGCAATCGATAACGAAATGCTTCAAATCATTAGTTTAACCTATTTAAATTAATTAACCTTCTTAAACGTATTGAAGTTGATATAGAAGATTGTTGAAGAATTCCGTAATCTTAATCGGTATAAAGTCGACTGTTTCTTGTATATATGCATTTAGAAATCGATATCGAAATGCCTCAAATCATTAGTTTAACATATTTAAGTTAATTAACCCTCTCTTTATTACTGAAGTCTACATAAAGCCTTAACGGCATAACGGCAGTGCATTTAGAAGAATTCCGTTATCTTATATTTAGATATATATTCGATTTTCTTGTATATACACTTTTAGCAAGCGATATCGAAATGCTTCAAACCATTAGTTTAACATATTTAAGTTAATTAACCTTCTTTAACGTATTGAGGTTGATATAAAGCCATAACGGCAGTGCATTTGGAAGAATTCCGTAATCTTACATTTAGGTATAAAATCGATTTTTTTTATATACAAATTAAGATATCGATATCGAAATGCTTCAATTCATTAGTTAAACATATTAAGTTAATAAACATTTTTTAGCTTACTGAAGTCTACATAAAGCCTTAGCGGTTTAACGGCAGTGCATTTAGAGGAATTCCGTAATGTTATAATTTTATATTTAGGTATAAATTCGATTTTCTTGTATATACACATTTAGCAAGCGATATCGAAATGCGTCAACTAGAAGAATTCCGTAATCTTATATTTAGGTATAAAGTCGATTTTCTTGTATATACACATTTAGCTATCGATATCGAAATGCTTCAAACCATTTGTTTAACATATTAAGTTAATAAACATTTTTTAGGTTACTGAAGTCTACATAAATCCTTAACGGCATAACGGCAGTGCATTTAGAAGAATTCCGTTATCTTATATTTAGGTATAAATTCGACTTTCTTGTATATACACATTTAGCAAGCGATATCGAAATGCTTCAAATCATTAGTTTAACATATTTAAGTTGATTAAACTTCTTAAACGTATTGAAGTTGATATAAAGCCATGGCGGCATAACGGCAGTGCATTTAGAAGAATTCCGTAATCTTATATTTAGGTATAAAGTCGATTTTCTTTTATATACACATTTAGCAAGCGATATCGAAATGCTTCAAATCATTAGTTTAACATATTTAAGTTAATTAACCTTCTTAAACGTATTGGAGTTGATATAAAGCCATGGCCTCATAACGGCAGTGCATTTAGAAGAATTCCGTAATCTTATATTTAGGTATAAAGTCGATTTTGTTGTATACACACATTTAGCAATCGATATCGAAATGCTTCAACTCATTAGTTTAACATATTTACGTTAATAAACCTTCTTTAACGAACTGAAGTTGGCATAAAGCCATGGCGGCATAACGACAGTTCTTGTAGAAGAATTCCGTAATCTTATATTTAGGTGTAAAGGCGATTTTCTTGTATTTACACACTTAGCAATCGATATCGAAATGCTTCAAATCATTAGTTTAACATATTAAAGTTAATTAACCTTCTTTATCGTATTGGAGTTGATATAAAGCCATTGCGGCATAACGGCAGTGCATGTAGAAGAATTCCGTTATCTTATATTTAGGTATAAACTCGATTTTGTTTTATATACACATTTCCTCTGCTAATGGTAGGCACCTTGTCGTGGTGCAGAGGCTTAGTCGCAAGGCATTCTCGGCGCCCCCCAACCGGCGTGGAAGGTGCTGATATGGGGCCTTCCAGGCGGGTTGTCGGGCGCCGCATGCGGGCGACAACCAAGGACTACCACCTCCTAATCCAGGGTGTCATGCGACCCGTGCCCATTGGATGATTTGCAGCCAGGAGGAAAATTCGGCTGTATTCTAACGGAGCCTCCCCAACACCGGGCCAAATTGGGGTGTAACTGTGGCCTTACCGCGTCAAGGAGCTCTGGCGTGGCGGACTCTCTAGTTCCCCTTTCAATAAGAAGACCCGACAGCTCACCTCGTTGAGCCAAGGGTCGTACGAACAAGATGAATACAACAACAAAACCAAAAACTACGATAACAACAAGCACGGATGATGTGACCAAGCAACGAATAAGGACAATGGATATGGAATACGACAGGGAGAAGGAAAGAGCAGGAGGAGCAGCGGTAGGCCGGGAAGGTCAGGGAGCTAGGCGAAAGCCCAGCGACCTTGATGCTCTCTCGCCAGAGATGCGGGCGCTGTTCGAGGAGCATGCCAGGGAGGACGAGGACGGCATGCCCTCTAGCAGCGGCGCCCGCCGCTCAACAGACGTCCAGACCGCGGACGCAGCTAGAAGCACCACCAGGACCCACCCAAACAGGCCAAACCACTCGGACTCGGGTGAGTCGCACTGGGCAGAGGCTGGCGGTGCACGCAAGAGGAGAAGGAGGCGCAGGAGAGGAGGGCAGAGAACTCTCCCAACGGTGGACAGACCCGACGACCCCCGGAAGAAGGCCATGAGTGGTGCCTGCCTCAAATGGTATATGCGGTACCTCCGGGATGGGATGACCCCTGAGGCGGCGGAATCCCTGGCCAAGCAACGATACTCAGATACCACGGTACCCCCAACAAGGGAACGCGGCAAGGCGGTGTCGGAAAGTGCGCAAGGCAGCCGGTCCATAGACCGTGGCCATAGTAGTGCACCACCGACTGATACGCGCGGCGACGGGAAGGCGGTCACCTTCGCAGAGACCGTTAAGAGGAAGAGCGGTCAACTGACACCACAGACGCCCCCCAGCTCGAAAAGGCCGAAGGACAACAGCAGGAGAGCAGAAGGACAACCATCAGCAACGGCTCCCTACCGGGCGGAGGAGGGGCGGCGCAGGTATGTGGATGCTGTCAAAAGCATCCGCATGGCTGTACTGCCTCAGGACTACCCGGCAGTATCTCTGGAGTCGGAGCAGCTTACGGAACTTCAGAATCTCCTCCTAGAAGAGGTCGCCGGCGGTGCTGACTATGCGGCGTCCTTCCTTGGAGTAGAGTTCAGGGGCGGCATGCTTCAGGTGGACTGCAATGACCAGGAATCCGCCGACTGGCTGCGGGAATTTACCCCAAAGCTAAGTGGCTGGACTGGTCCAGTCCTCTGTGCGAAAAGGGCGGAGGACCTGCCAGTTATGCATAGGATGACGGTGTTCCTCCCCCGCAGCGACGACAAGCCGTACCAGTTTGCCCTAAATCTGATAAAGAACCAAAATCGGGGCCTTAGCATCGCTGCCTGGCGAGTTGTCAGTAGCCAGCTAGAAGACAAGGGTGAGCTAAGAGGATGGAGACTGTACCTGTACATAGACGACGAGTCGTACAGGTACATACGTGCAGCAAGCTTCCGCCTGTTTTACAGGTTTAGTATGGTGGTCATGAGGCCGCACAAACCAGTGACCACAGGAAGCAAGGAGGACGGGAAGACTGCCAGCCAGCCGAGTGGCGGCGCGCCAACACGGACTGGCGCGAGGTCAAGCAAGGCGGTGGAGAGGATGCAGGAGGAAGTCGTGGCACAACCGGGCGTGAGCAGGGCTGAGCAGACCACGGAGGTTGCTACCGCTGATGCCATGGTTGCCCAGGAAACCGAGCTACCCTCCACCCAGGAACTCCTCGAGGGATTAGAGGACCATGATCCGGTGGACAGTAGTGCGATCGACGGAGGGGATGTGGACATGCCCCCCCGCGAGCCACTAATCTAATGGCCGTCGATATGGAAGTTGCCCAAGTGAACCTGCATCACGCGGCGGGGGCCTCAGCGGTGATGACAAGCAGGTTCACAGCGGATAAGTTGGGCGTTCTGTTGATCCAAGAACCATGGGTCTACAAAGGAGAGGTCAAAGGCCTCAAGACGGAACACAACAAGGTAATCTGGGACATCTCCAGCGAGAGACCTAGATCGTGCATAGTGGTCAGGAATAATGTCAATTTCTTCTGTATTCCAGAGTTCCTGACGCAGGATTTGGTGGCAGTACAGGCCAGTGACTGGGAGGGTAAAAGCTTTGTCCTGGCATCGGCCTACTTCCCAGGGGAGACAGCAGTAGCACCCCCTGAGGGAGTGATCAGGCTCGTGGAGTACTGCAGGAGACACAGGCTCCCCCTCATCATCGGATGCGATGCTAATGCTCACCATTTGGAATGGGGGAGCACGGACTGCAACGCAAGGGGTGAGTCTTTATTAGAGTATATATTAGGTAGTAATTTAGTAATCGAAAATGTGGGTTGTGAACCCACTTTTATAACCATAAGCAGGAGGGAGGTGCTGGACATCACCTTCAGCAACGAGCACGCCAACGGATGGGTCTCAGGGTGGAGGGTTTCAACGGAACCCTCCCTGTCAGACCACCGGATAATAAGGTTCGCACTGAAGGTAGAGGTTAGGCAACTTCCTCCGAGACGCAACCCTCGCAGAACAAACTGGGGTGTTTTCAGGGATAAGTTAAAGGACGGGTTACAAAGGCAGGGTCAGATCGATGATAGCGTCACGAGCCTGGGGATAGAGAGCAGGGTGCTGGCACTTAATGTGGCAATCACTACAGCCTACAAGGATAGCTGTCCCCAAATAGTGCCCACAGGCAGATGCAACTGTCCCTGGTGGACAAGAAAGCTCGCAGACCTCAGGAAGAAGGTACGCAGCCTTTTTAACAAGGCGAAGCGTACAGGGGTCTGGGAGGAATACAGGTGCTACCTAACTCTATATAATAAGGAGATTAGGTCGGCAAAACAAAACAGTTTCAGAAGCTTCTGTGAAAAGGTCTCCTCCGCACCAGAAGCGGCGCGGTTGCACAAAGCTCTGGCCAGTGGAAGGACCAGCACGGAACTGGCCATTAAAAGGAGCGACGGGACGTTTACGACCAGTGCGGAGGAAAGGGCGTCAGAACTTCTGCGGGCTCACTTCCCGGAGACCATCCAAGTGGACCAAAGTCTACCTGTGAGCGAACGGAGGCCGACACGCTTGGATTGGGAAACCGCTAAACAGCTAATTACTGCGGACTCGATCCGGTGGGCGTTGGCCTCTTTCGAAAAATTCAAGTCTCCAGGGGTGGATGGTATTTTCCCGGCGTTTTTGCAACAGGGCGAGCAGCTGTTGCTACCTCACCTTGTTCGGCTGCTAAGGGAGAGCCTCGCACTGGCGTACATCCCGGATCCATGGAGGATTGCAGAGGTGATCTTCATACCAAAAGCAGGTAGAAGGGACTACTCCTTGGCCAAATCTTACAGGCCGATCAGTCTAACCTCCTTCCTGCTGAAAACTCTGGAAAAGATCATTGACAATAATATAAGGTCGACTGCGCTGAAAACTGTACCCCTGCATGCTGCTCAGCATGCTTACAGAGCGGGAAGATCAACCAGTACGGCTCTGTACCAGTTGACCTCGGAGATCGAGAGCACACTGGAGGAAGGGGAGGTGATGATATGCGCCTTCCTTGATATCGAAGGTGCCTTTGACAACACGTCTCACAGGAGTGTAGCCAGGGCACTGGAGAGAAGGAAGGTGGCTGCACCGGTGCGCAGATGGATTGATGCCGTGCTGCGCACCAGAATAGCCGAGACCACGGTGGGCGATACAGCAGTTCGTCTGGGGGTGACAAGAGGATGCCCACAGGGAGGTGTACTATCACCACTACTGTGGAGCCTTGTCGTGGATGAACTGCTGGAATTGCTAACCGACAACGGGATCCGCTGCCAAGGGTATGCGGACGACATAGTGATATTAGCAAGAGGTAAATTTGAGGATACTCTCTGCGACCTAGTACAACGTGGTCTAAACCTGGCGAAGGGGTGGTGCAGGGGAGTGGAATTAAACATCAACCCCTCGAAGACAACCATAGTCCCATTTACGAGGCGCAGGTCCCTACCCGGCCTGAGGAACCTCACACTTGGGGGCAGAGAGATTGAAATGACAAATAAGGTTAAGTACCTTGGTCTCACTCTGGATTCTACCCTGCGATGGAAGCAGCATGTGCACCAAACGGTAGCCAAGGCAACAAGAGCACTGATGGTATGCAAACGGCTGGCGGGTAGATCCTGGGGCTGTAAGCCAAGGATCATTAGGTGGTTATACACCATGATTGTCCGACCAATCATTACATACGGGGCGGTGTCCTGGGCCTCTGTGGCGACACAGGCTTCTGTGGGGACCCAACTGTCCAAATTACAGCGACTAGCATGCGTATGCATGACGGGAGCCATGCGGACCTGCCCAACGGCGGCTCTGGAAGTCCTGATGGAACTGACACCGCTCCATATAATAATAGGTCAAGTGGCCAAGTACTCACTTCTGCAGATAACAGCAGAGGGTGGTGGCAAAGGCAAAATAATTTCGTCCCAGAGGATGGAGAAAATAATTGGCGATATTCCTATTGCGCTCCTCCCGAGGGATGGCATCAGCAAAACGACCCACTTAACAAGGAAGTTTAAGGTTACCCTCGGTAGCAAGAGTGAGTGGAGCGACCCTACTCTTGAGCAGATGCTAAGGGACAGCACTTTGAGGTGGTACACCGATGGCTCAAAGACATCGGAAGGAATAGGTGCGGGTGTCGTGGGTCCGCGTACCAAGCTCTCCATTCCAATGGGAACCTTTCCGAGCATTTTCCAAGCCGAAGTTCTAGCCATTACTCGGTGTATCGAGATAAACCTCTGCCGCGACTATCGCAACGAGAGAATTGCTATACTCAGCGATAGTCAGGCGGCACTAAAAGCGGTCTCATCTCACGAGATCAAATCGCTATTAGTCCAAGAGTGCAGAACAAGGCTGGACAAACTAGCCGAGAGAAACCAGGTACACCTGATTTGGGTGCCTGGTCACAGGGGTATAGCCGGCAATGAACTGGCAGACGAGCTTGCCCGCTCCGCAGCCACCACTGCTATGGTGGGGCCCGAACCATTCACTGGAGTGGGTCCTCATACAGTGAAGGAACTGCTTCGTACTGAAGAAAGGGCGTGCAGGGAGGCACATTGGCAGCGTGCGCACGGGATGCGCCATGCCAAACTGTTAGTTGGGGGGTATAATCAGAAGAGGTTCGAGACTATAATCGACCTCCCAAGGAACAAACTCAGGCTCCTAGTCGCATTTTACACCGGCCACTGCAAGCTTAAGAGGCACTTATCGAACATGGGCCTCTCATCTTGTGCTAACTGCCGGTTCTGTGACAGTGAGCCTGAAACCCCGGAGCACCTGCTATTCGACTGCAACGCAGTCTGTAGGCGCAGGTCACAGGCCCTCGGATCCATGTTTCCGGATAGGGATCACACTGCCTCGATAGCACCCAGTAGAATATTGGACTTCATCAATATACTGGGGCTAAGCGAGTCCCTGTGAGTTAGGTGAGGGCACAATAGACCCATGGTCGCAGTGCATGCCTCAATTAATAACCTACATCTACATCATATACACATTTAGCAATCGATATCGAGATGCTTCAACTCATTAGCTTAACATATTTAAGTAAATTAACCCTCTCTATCTTACTGAAGTCTACATAAACCTTTAACGGCATAACGGCAGTGCATTTAAAAGAATTCCGTTATCTTATATTTAGGTAGAAATTCGATTTTCTTGTATATACACATTTATCAAGCGATATCGAAATGCTTCAAATCATTAGTTTAACATATTTAAGTTAAAAAACCTTCTTTAAGGCACTGAAGTCTACATAAAGCCTTAACGGTATAACTGCACTGCATTTAGAAGAATTCCGTTATCTTATATTTAGGAATAAATTCGGTTTTCTTGTATATACACTTTAAGCAATCGATATCGAAATGCTTCAAATCATTAGTTTAACCCCTATTAATTCCCAAAACCCGGCTACCCTTTAAGGTTTTCACTGCTTTTTCCGTTTCAAGATTAAGCGATTTTTTTATTTCTATTTAGGAAAGGCTATAAAATTTAAAAATTTTGGTTTCTTGAAGTTAAAAACTTCATTTAAAGCACCTAAAACCCTTGGTACGAAAGTGATTAAAAATTGTAATTTTTATTTAGGAAAAATTATTTTTTTTAAACACTGTTGAATTTCAAAACCAAAACATTAGTTCCAGGAGAGGGTAAGTTAAAAAACCCTTTTTAGGCATAACTACATAAATTAATTTGCACCATTTTTCCCTTTTTTTTTAATAAATTTTAACTAGTATATTAGTTTAAAATCAAAGAAAATTTCAAAAATTTAACTTTTAAGTTTATTCATTTTAAAAATTTTAAATTTTATAAACCGGGCCCATAACGACAGTGCGTGGGTAGGGAAAAACCGTTTGTTTTTGGGATAAACGATTTTCTTGTATATACACTTTTAAACAATCTATAAAATTTAAACTTTGTTTTTAAAATATTTTTTAAGTTAAACCTTATTTAAGGACTGAAGTTCACGAAATTAATATCCCCCGGGTTTTAGAAGAATTGATCATAATATAAACTTTTTTTTGCATTACATATTTAGCAAAAACAAACCTCAAAACAATTGAAAAATTCAGCGATGAAGACAAAACCCGAAGGGATAAGAAGGGGGGAAGAAAATTTTGGTTAAAATTTTTTTTACACTTTAAGCAACTACAAAGCCCAAAACTGAGTTTAACATATGCCAGAATAAAACCCTTTTTAAGCAGATGAAGGGCCTGGGAAAACCCTTTAAAGGAAATTCCATTTAGAAAATTTAGTTATTTTTAATTAGGAACAAAGTCCGGTTTTTTTTGTAAATAACCCCTTTGCAAAAAAATCTTAAACTTTTTTAACATATTTAAGTGGAGACAAAAAGGATAAGCTGAAAAGCCTTAACGGTATCGATGCAAGAAGAAATTTTTGTTTTTAGATTTTTGGATAAAGTCGATTTTCTTTTAGATGTTTTTTGACGAAGAAGTTTTCGAGCTCCTGCGGTCTAGCACGGAACAAAATGCAATTGCAAAAGGACATGTCAATTTTCGAGTCACTGTTGAAGAAATTAAAAACTTTATCGGTATTTTGCTTTTGTCAGGCTACAATAGCGCTTCACGCTATAGATTATACTGGGATCAAAGTATTGACACTCATCATCCAGGAGTTGCATCATGCATGACTCGTAATCGTTTTGAAGAGCTTTTACGTTTTTTTCATGCATGCGATAACAACCGCCTACCTTCTGACGATAAGTTTGCAAAAGTAAGGCCACTGTGGAATCTTATGAATGAGAGATGGCTAAAGTTTTATCCCGGAGACAAACATTTGTCTATCGATGAGTCTATGGTACCTTATTTTGGAAAACATGGCGCAAAACAACATATTCACGGTAAACCAATACGTTTTGGCTATAAGATTTGGTCACTGTGTACACGATTGGGTTATCTTATTTATGGAGAACCTTACCAAGGAGCTAAAACTGGTAACACCAATCCAAATCTAGGCGTTGGAGGCTCTGTAGTGACAAATTTGATTTCGAAACTGCCAAGTGATAACCACTACAGTTTCTATATTGATAATTTTTTCACTTCTTTACGTTTACTAGACGAAGTAAGTCAGATGGGTCATGTTATCACTGGTACATTACGTGCTAATAGAACAGAAGGTGCCCCGCTAAAAGACATCAAGGAGATGAAAAAGACATCACGGGGTTCGCACCACCAAATTACGGATTTATCATCCAACATGACTTTAGTGCGCTACAACGACAACAACATCGTAACTATTGCCTCAACGGAAAGCGGTGTTCATCCGATTGGTAAGGTGAAGAGATGGTGCGGCAATAAAAGAGTAGACGTAGATCAACCGCATTGCTATCTATTATATAACAAATATATGGGCGGAGTCGATCGACTCGACCAAAATGTTGGAAAATATAGAATTTCAATAAGACTGAAGAGATGGTATTGGCAAATGATAATGTTCCCCATAAATGCCTGTGCTAATAATGCTTTTCAGTTATACCGAGTTTCACCAGCAGGCCAAGCTAAAGACGCTCATGATTTCTTGTCTTTTACAAGATACATTGTGCAGACTTATTTGATACTTGGCAAACCTTCTACATCCATAGCAAAACGCATTGGAGGCAAGACACCGTTAACTACGAAAAGTAAGCTGCCAGATTCGGTAAGGCTGGATGGGAAGGAACACTATATCATTAGAAACGAAACTCAAATTCGATGCCGCGAATGTCACAAGAATACGAAATTCAAATGCAGTAAATGTGGAGTTGGCCTCCATCAACATTGTTCTCAAGCTTTTCATACCATAAAGTAATTTTTTTTCTCTCATATCAACTTTGATTTTTAGCTTACGTTTATAATTGATCTTATATATTGTGATTTATCATAATTTTTGTGTACTTATTCTTTATTTACTAATAAAAACCATTCAAAATAATAACCGACTTCGCATACAAAACCCGAAGGCATATTTTCCCAGCGCCCCATTTAAGGTGCGGTCCTGAATTTCAGCCAGTATAGAAAATATTTTTGATAAAAGCTTATTTTCATGTTATTTAGAGCCTACTCACTAGATAGACATAGAAAAAAAACATTTTTCTATGTAATATCACACCTTGGGATAATATGGGTTAACATACTTAAGTTAAAAAACCTTCTTTAAGCCACTGAAGTCTACATAAAGCCTTAACGGTATAACTGCACTGCATTTAGAAGAATTCCGTTATCTTATATGTAGGTATAAAGTCGATTTTCTTGTATTTACATATTTAGCAAAAGCTATCGAAATGCTTCAAATCATTAGTTTAACATATTTAAGTTAATAAACCTTCTTTAACGCACTGAAGTCTACATGAAGCCTTAACGGCATAACGACAGTGCATGTAGAAGAATTCCGTAATCTTATATTTAGGTATAAATTCGATTTTCTTGTATATACACTTTAAGCAATCGATATCGAAATGCTTCAAATCATTAGTTTAACATAAGTAATTAAAACCTTCTTTAACGCACTGAAGTCTACATGAAGCCTTAACGGTATAACTGCACTGCATTTAGAAGAATTCCGTTATCTTATATTTAGGAATAAATTTGGTTTCTTAAATATACACTTTAACAATCATACGAAATGCTTCAAACATAGTTTAACAGTTTAATTAAACAGCCTCTGCGTGCACTGATCTACATAGCCTTAACGGATAACGCATGCATTTAGAGAATTCCGTATCTTATATTTAGGATAAATCGTTTTCTTGTATTCATTTAGCAAGTATCGAAATGCTTCAAATCATTAGTTTAACATATTAAGTTAAAACCTTCTTAGCACTGAAGTCTACAAAGCCTTAACGGATAACGCATGCATTAGAAGAATCGTACTTATATTTAGGATAAATCGATTTCTTGTATAAATGTATCGAAATGCTTCAAATCATAGTTTAACATATTAAGTTAAAACCTCTTAAGTATAAGCCTACGGATACGCATGCTTAGAAGAATCCGTATCTTATATTTAGTATAACGCACTGAAGTCTACATAAAGCCTTAACGGTATAACTGCACTGCATTTAGAAGAATTCCGTTATCTTATATTTAGGATAAAGTTTGATTTTCTTGTATATACATTTAAGCAATCGATATCGAAATGCTTCAAATCATTAGTTTAACATATTTAAGTTAATAAACCTTCTTTAACGCACTGAAGTCTACATAAAGCCTTAACGGCATAACGACAGTGCATGTAGAAGAATTCCGTAATCTTATATTTATGTATAAATTCGATTTTCTTGTATATAACATTTAAACAATCGATATCGAAATGCTTCAAATCATTAGTTTAACATATTTAAGTTAATAAACCTTCTTTAAGGCACTGAAGTCTACATGAAGCCTTAACGGTATAACTGCACTGCATTTAGAAGAATTCCGTTATCTTATATTTAGGTATAAATTCGACTTTCTTGTATATATGCATTTAAAAATCGATATCGAAATGCTTCAAATCATTAGTTTAACATATTTAAGTTAATTAACCTTCTTAAACGTATTGAAGTTGATATAAAGCCATGGCGGCATAACGACAGTGCGTGTAGAAGAATTCCGTAATCTTATATTTAGGTATAAAGTCGATTTTCTTGTATATACACATTCAGCAATCGATATCGAAATGCTTCAAATCATTAGTTTAACATATTTAAGTTAATAAACCTGCTTTAAGGCACTGAAGCCTACATGAAGCCTTAACGGTATAACTGCACTGCATTTAGAAGAATTCCGTTATCTTATATTTAGGTATAAATTCGACTTTCTTGTATATACTCATTTAGCAAGCGATATCAAAATGCTTCAAATCATTAGTTTAATTTATTTAAGTTAGTAAAGCTTCTTTAACGCACTGAAGTTAACATAAAGCCATGGCGGCATAACGGCAGTGCATGTGGAAGTATTCCGTAATCTTATATTTATGTATAAAGTCGATTTTGTTGTATATACGCATTTAGCAATCGATATTGAAATGCTTCAACTCAATAGTTTAACATATTTAAGTTAATTAGTCCTCTTGGTCTTACTGAAGTCTTCAAAAGCCTTAACGGCATAACGGCAGTGCATTTGGAAGAGATTCGTAATCTTATATTTAGTTATAAAGTCGATTTTGTTGTATATACGTATTTAGCAATCGATAACGAAATGCTTTACGTCATTAGTTTAACACATTTAAGTAAACATATTTAAGTTAATTAACCTTCTTTATCTTACTGAAGTTTACATAAAGCCATAACGGTATAACGGCAGTGCATTTGGAAGAATTCCGTAAACTTATATGTAGGTATAAAGTCGATTTTGTTGTATATACACATTTAGCAATCATTAGTTTAATATATTTAAGTTAATAAACCTTCTTCATCGAACTGAAGTTGGCCTAAAGCCATGGCGGCATAACGGCAGTGCATGTAGAAAAACTCCGTTATCTTATATTTAGGTATTAAGTCGATTTTCTTGTATATACACATTTAGCAATCGATATCAAAATGCTGCAAATCATTAGTTTAACATATTTAAGTTAATAAACGTTCTTTAACGCACCGAAGTTTACATAAAGCCTTAACGGTATAACTGCAGTGCATTCAGAAGAATTCTGTAATCTTCTATTTAGGTGTAAAGTCGATTTTCTTGTATTTACATATGAAGCAATCGATATCGAAATGCTTCAAATCATTAGTTTAACATATTTAAGTTAATTAACCCTCTCTATCTTACTGAAGTCTACATAAAGCCTTAACGGCATAACGGCAGTGCATTTAAAAGAATTCCGTTATCTTATATTTAGGTATAAATTCGATTTTCTTGTATATACAAATTTATCAAGCGATATCGAAATGCTTCAAATCATTATTTTAACATATTTAAGTTAATAAACCTTCTTTAACGAACTGAAGTTGGCATAAAGCCATGGCGGCATTACGGCTGTGCATGTAGAAGAATTCCGTAATCTTTTATTTAGGTATAAAGTCGATTTTCTTTTATATACACATTTAGAAATCGATATCGAAATGCTCCAAATCATTAGTTTAACATATTTAAGTTATTAACCTTCTTTAACGTAATGAAGGTAATATAAAGCCATGGCGGCATAAAGGCAGTGCATTTGGAAAATTTCCGTAATCTTATATTTAGGTATAAAGTCGATTTTCTTGTATATACGCATTTAGCAATCGATATCGAAAAGCTTCAAATAACTGGTTTAGCATATTTAGGTTAATTAACCTTCTTTATATTACCGAAGTTTACATAAAGCCATAACGGCATAACGGCAGTATATTTGGCTGAATTCCGTAATCTTTTATTTAGGTATAAAATCGATTTTCTTGTACATACACATTTAGCAATCGATATCGAAATGCTTCAAATTACAAGTTTACCATATTTAAGGAAATTAACCTTCTTTAGCGTACTGAAATTTATATAAAGCCATGTCGGCATAACGGGAGTGTATTTCGATGAATTCCGTAATCTTATATTTAGATATAAAGTCGACTTTCTTGTATGTATATACTCATTTAGCAATCGATATCGAAGTGCTTCAAATCATAAGTTTAATATATTTAAGTTAATAAAGCTTCTTTAACGTAATGATGGTGATATAAAGCCATAACGGCATAACGGGAGTGTATTTCGATGAATTCCGTAATCTTATATTTAGGTATAAAGTCGACTTTCTTATATTTACACATTTAGCAATCGATATCGAAAATCTTGAAATCATTAGTTTAACATATTCAAATTAATTAACCTTCTTTAGCGTACTGAAATTTTTATAAAGCCATGTCGGCATAACGGCAGTGCATTTGGAAGAATTCCGTAAACTTATATTTATGTATAAAGTCGATTTTCTTGTATATACTCATTTAGCAATCTATATCGAATTGCTTCAAATCATTAGTTTAATATATTTAAGTTAATAAAGCTTCTTTAACGCACTGAAGTTAACATAAAGCCATGGCGGCATAACGGCAGTGCATGTAGCAGAAATCCGTAATCTTATATTTAGGTATAAAGTCGATTTTCTTGTATATATACATAAAGCAATCGATATCGAAATGCTTCAAATCATTAGTTTAACATATTTAAGTTAATTAGCCTTATTTATCTTACTGAAGTTTACATAAAGCCATAACGGTATAACGGCAGTGCATTTGGAAGAATTCCGTAATCTTATTTTTAGGTATAAAGTCGATTTTGTTGTATATACACATATGCTTCAACTTATTAGTTTAACATATTTAAGTTAATAAACCTTCTTTAACGAAGTTGGCATAAAGCCATGGCGGCATAACGGCAGTGCATGTAGAAGAATTTTGTTAGCTTATATTTAGGTATAGAGTCGATTTTCTTGTATATACACATTTAGCAATCGAAATCGAAATGCTTCAAATCATTAGTTTAACATATTTAAGTTAATAAACCTTCTTTAACGCACTGAAGTCTACATAAAGCCTTAACGGTATAACTGCAGTGCATTTAGAACAATTCTGTAATCTTATTAAAGGGATAAAGTCAATTTTCTTGTATTTACATATTTAGCAAAAGCTATCGAAATGCTTCAAATCATTAGTTTAACATATGTAAGTTAATAAACCTTCTTTAACGCACTGAAGTCTACATAAAGCCTTACGGTATAACTGCAGTGCATTTAGAACAATTCCGTAATCTTATTTAGGTATAAAGTCAATTTTCTTGTATTTACATATTTAGCAAAAGCTATCGAAATGCTTCAAATCATTAGTTTAACACATGTAAGTTAATAAACCTTCTTTAACGCACTGAAGTCTACATGAAGCCTTAACGGCATAACGACAGTGCATGTAGAAGCTTTCCGTAATCTTATATTTAGGTATAAATTCGATTTTCTTGTATATACGCTTTTAGCACTCGATATCGAAATGCTTCAAATCATTAGTTTAACATATTTAAGTTAAAAAACCTTTTTTAAGGCACTGAAGTCTACATAAAGCCTTAACGGTATAACTGCACTGCATTTAGAAGAATTCCGTTATCTTATATTTAGGAATAAATTCGACTTTCTTGTATATATGCATTTAAAAATCGATATCGAAATGCTTCAAATCATTAGTTTAACATATGTAAGTTAATTAACCTTCTTAAACGTATTGAAGTTGATATAAAGCCATGGCGGCATAACGACAGTGCATGTAGAAGAATTCCGTTATTTTATATTTAGGTATAAATTCGATTTTCTTGTATATACACATTTAGCAATCGATATCGAAATGCTTCAAATCATCAGTTTAACATATTTAAGTTAATAAACCTGCTTTAGGGCACTGAATGAAGCCTTAACGGTATAACTGCACTGCATTTAGAAGAATTCCGTTATCTTATATTTAGGTATAAATTCGACTTTCTTGTATATACTCATTTAGCAAGCGATATCAAAATGCTTCAAATCATTAGTTTAATATATTTAAGTTAGTAAAGCTTCTTTAACGCAATGAAGTTAACATAAAGCCATGGCGGCATAACGGCAGTGCATGTGGAAGAATTCCGTAATCTTATATTTATGTATAAAGTCGATTTTGTTGTATATACGCATTTAGCAATCGATATTGAAATGCTTCAACTCAATAGTTTAACATATTTAAGTTAATAAACTTTCTTTAACGATCTGAAGTTGGCATAACGGCAGTGGATGTAGAAGAATTCCGTAATCTTATATTTAGGTATAAAGTCGTTTTTCTTGTATATTCACATTTAGCTTTCGATATCGAAATGCTTAAAATCATTTGGTTAACATATTTAAGTTAATAAACTTTTTTTAGCTTACTGAAGTCTACATAAAGTCTTAACGGTATAACGGCAGTGCATTTAGAAGAATTCGGTAATGTTATAATTTTATATTTAGATATAAA
>CM050323.1:156307314-156496583 GCA_027475135.1 Bactrocera correcta
ATGATCAATGTTAAGTTCCTTAGCGATGTCATGGCTGCTTATGTGACGGTCCTGCTCAGTCTTTTCCATAATTTCATCGACTTTTTCAACGATAGGTTTCCAGATCGAAAGCGAGTGAACCATTGTTGTGCTATACGAACTGATACAGGATCGTCTTCGTAAGCGTCACAAATTTCATTGGTGGTTTGCGTGGCATTCTTCCCTTTTTTAAAAAAACATTTTAAAATATAGCGGTTTTCTTCACTATTTTCCCTCATTTTTGAACAGCTGTAACTTTTTTTCAACTTCCCCGAATGTATTTTTTTTCCGGTTAAATGAAGCTTGAAATCTCACCTTTCCAACACACATGGTACTCGTATGACAGAATGTGATTATTAGCACTGGAGATGCACGACTGCAACGACATCTATTGACAAAATACGAAAAGACTTTTTCGGCTACCCAATAAAACCGATAACTATCGGTTCAAAGTTATATTATCTCAATAAGCAGGAGGTAGATGTCATCCAACACGGTCGAGTCGAGTGTTTTATTCCGACCGAGACAAACCCACAATTCTAATAGAAGCATCTATTCCCAATTCAAAAGGAAATTTTATTCCTTTTATTCTACACCCTGTGACAAAACTAAAATTTTCACGGATTATCGTAGATATCTGCTTAATGCGCTTAAAGACTTTAAATATGGCGGGATTAAAGCATCACACTATTTGTCTGTTCCGAATGTTATGAGCCTCATAATGCCAAGGCTTGTTTGCGGGTGCGTTTCAAAGAGCGATTTTCAAGGGTAGATAATCAAATTCGCGACGACAGCGAGTCCTACTGTCAAAAAATACGCAACTTGAGAAAAAGCAATGAACGCGCTTACCGAAGATAAACCTATGCTTATAGACATTAATAAGCATTGCTGTACATTTCTTCATACACACCCGGTAAGAAATTTGCAAGCTTCTATAAAAAATTATAATTTAAATTTTTATTTATTTTCGTAATTGTTTCTTGGAATCATAGTGCTTATAGATATATTCATGTACAAAAAGTTATTGCAATTTGTTCGAAGAAATATAGTGGCTCTAACCATTATACGGGGGATATTAAATGTTAGACTGAAGAAATGCAAGCTGATCAGTATGTTATTTCGGTAAGACTTTCCTAGAGGGTGTGTGAGAAAAATGCTTTTTTTTCAGTGTTATTGTTGGTGGTGTGTTAAAAATTTTGTTCTGTTACATAGTCGTAGAGATAATGATAAAGTTTTCTGTAATGACATAAGTACATATGCTGCGCATTTACATATATCATTACATACATATGTACGTACATAGTTGTTCTTACCATTGCCTTTGCTATTTAAATGAACACACTAGTTTTTTTGCAAATAAATCCTTAAACATCAGTACAAGCCTGCAGAGCAGCGTACAACTGCAGTACGGTAAAGGCACAGGCTTCAACCAAGCATTCATTTATCATTAGCATTAGAGAAAGTGTGGCTGAGGGTGGCGCGTTGAAGCACGAATATGGAAAATCAAATAAATGCGAGCTAACGACACCTCGAAATGCCCGGAATAATTCTGACTTTGTGTTCGTGTGCCTCACAAAGCAGGAAATATGCACGCCGGAACCGTTAGAACTTTAATGGGCTACGTGGAGAATAAACGTTTGTATATACTTTGCCACTTCACGTAAATTAGAGCGTTTCCTTAACAACGTCATCCACTTGCTTGCAGTTCTCACTCAACCAACGTGACAGCTGTTGCCAACGCCAATTTGGCAACCGGAAAGTTCAGCGCACAGAGTTCATGCAATACACGTTGCAACCTGTGGCGGAAGGTGGATAGCAATTACTTAAAGACATTTTATTTTTTATAGCAAATCCTTGCTGACAAATTTTCAAATCTCCCTTCGTTGGGGCGAGCGCACTTGCGCGGCCGCAGTGGAATTCGGAGAGCATTTTGGGAATAACGAGCATACAAATGTATGTACATACATACTGACGCTCAAGATGCCTCATTTTTGCCCCTGCGGTTTGTTGTTGTGAATTTTCTTCACTCATTGCCGAATCATTTTCGTTTTTTGATGCCATTTTGTTCTTGTTTGTTATGGTGCCAAAAATCGGTACATAAGTATGCCGATACGCATATGTATATATGTACATACAAACATACATACATACATAGTATATATACTGTCAAAAAAAATCATTATAAATATTTTTTTTTATAATTTAAACCCTAGAACTTTTCTTAAAATGTCTACCCTTTAATAATTAAAGGTACTGAATGTTTCATAGTATGTATTTGGATGGAAAAAAAATCAAAACATTAACTAAACAAAACGAACTGAAATATTTTTTAAAAATATTAAAGAAAATAATGGTACTTTTTTATCAAGGTTATACAATTTTTTTTATAAAAATTAATACTTAACCCTGTCTCCTCACTTTTGCCGCAGAGTGTAAGTCTATATTAACAACACTGGCTTTTTGGCTACTGTACAACAAGAAAGTAGCAAAACAAAAATCTGTATTTACATATGTACATACATACATATATACATACATACAAACATATACATACACATACATACATACATATATATATAGCTATTTTGCTTTATGTTGCATGCTGGGCATCCTAGTGTATTTTATTTTGCTACAGATGCGAATATTCATCATCAGGGTAAAGGTAATATGCAGGCGCAAAGCAGAAACCCCACATTTTTGCATATATACATACATATATTTGTATATCACTGCATAATTTCGTAGCAAATGTGTACAGTATGTATGTGTGTCTTTAACTTTATAGATGCGCTTGTGGCGGCCAGTGTTGGTCCTCTTGCTGCCACTACCGGCGATAGTACATTTACACACACATATACAAATGTACGTTTTCCACTGGAAATAATACGATGCCACTCTCAACTGAGCCACATTCGCTCTATGTTGCCTTCCAAGGGAGTGTGCGTGCATTGGTACACACATCTATACACTCTTTCATTTCACCTATCGCCTGAAATTTGTAGCAACCACTCTTTGGTCGTCTGCTCTTTCTCTATGCTTTGCCTCGTCCATCCCTTAAAAAAGTGGCTCAGCATATGAACACGAGTTGTGATCACGGCTTTCCACGTCTGTTGCTGGCATAAAAACATATTCTTCAATTGCATACACACACACGCACACACACACATAAGCGCACTTTTCTATTGGAATTGTATGCCATCACAATTGGAAAGTGTTTTTCTGGCGGAAACCAAGTTTATGTTGCACACGCACTCGCTCTCTCTTCCTCTCTTTCGCTTACTCGCTTCCAGTTGCATTCATTCGCCGCGGTTGGGTGACGCGCTGCTTTTTCCCTATTTTTCATGTTTTTCGCGTCCCGGCGTGTAGTTTGAAAACCGCTTTGGACCGTCGCGCAACATATTACGGATAAGTGCACAACTCGTTTGGGGAATCGCGCTTGGGTACAGCTGGATTTCATTGATTGCATGAATTTCAAGTGAAATATTTGGATTATTACAAAGTTGCTTGTGCAGTGCTTATAAAAACGACAAATAAATATTATTTACAATTGTGAACTGATATTTATTGGAAAGTTATAAGGAACGAAAGTTTCGAGCAAACGTTTGAAAATCGAAAAAAAAAAAAACCAAAAACAAATATAAAATACATATCCAATATAGAAAGGATAACAAACCTCATAAGTGATTTTTATTGGTGATTTCATCATTAAAGTGAAAATTAGTTCTTTGGTTGAAAAGACATAAAATTCAAGCGAGCGGATGCTGTGTGTCGTGGAAGTCTGCAGGATATGCAATTGATTTTGGATAAAATTTGACTGAATGTACGTATGACTTTAACTTTGAACCTGATTTGTGTATGTATGTGAAGTTTAGTTTTACGTACATAAATATAATGAATAAGTATGGGTCAAATAATAATGTGATGAGGAATTTCACAATATTTTTTTTTGTAAACAGAATTACATCGTCGTCTAAAATGCAAAATAATGAAACATCACTTTTCATAAGCTTACAGGAAGGATTTAACCAATTATTGAAACAAAATTTGAGTTTTGGTTATCAAATGGTTAAATCTGAGAGCGGAAGCTAAACATTTTTACATATATGTATGTATGTACATGCATTTAATATGATGTAGTAAAGCGAAATATTTTTACCCATAAATAATATTGTAAATTTATATTCAGAGGGACTAATAATAATATGCATAAATCCTTTAAATGTTTATAAAAAAAATTTTACAAACATTTATAATTTAAACAAAATCGAAATGATATAAAATAAAATAATTTAAAATAGTTTCATATTTATATTTATTACTAGTGGATACGGTCACGCGTGGTTGTGGTATATCTTTTATACTATTATTCATATGTGACCTGGTTTACGAAAAGGGGGCTTAGGTGTCAAAAAAAAAAATTGAAAAAATAAAAAAAAATTGATTTTTTGACACCTAAGCCCCCTTTTCGTAGACCAGGTCACATATAATAAGTGAAAATTCTATTTCCGAATAAAGGCGAAAACGTTTTTGTCGGTATAAGAATCCAAAGGATTGTACTTGAGGTTTAATTTTGAATATGTTCATACAAATTAATTTCATTGGAAAAAATTACGAATTTAAAGCTGATTTCTCAATGTCTGGTTACCAGCCTTTCTGTACAGTTAATAGAGTTGTCCGCTTAATAGATAGTACTTAATAAACATCAACTTGTGCATGGTTGATGTCCGCTTAATAGAGCGTCCATTTAATAGAGTTTTCACTGTATTTTTTATTTATGAATTGTTTTTCCTATCCTATCTTCTAAGTTGGTTCAAACAGAACACAGTGTGCTAAATTTTATTAAAATCGGTGCAGTAGCTTAGGAGTCCATCGCGGACAAACAACGTGAGACGTAAATTTTATATACTATATAAAGATATAAATGTACGTTTATATAGTACATACATATGATAAAAAAAAACTACACGAAAGTTAGTGTAAAATACAGTAACGGATCAAGAAAATTTTTTTTGGGGGGCCGGGGGGTTTTACGAAAAGTTTTATTACTCAACGTATTTTTTATATAGCAAAAAACCTATTTAAGAAATACGACAGGTCAAGATAGGCTTAATGGTCTAGCATCAATGAATATTCATAGTTATATTGATCTGTCAGTTGATGAAATACTAGAAGAATTCTTTTAAAAACCAAGGAAAATATAACATGGAATGTGAGATCCTGTGTAATCCTCAATTAATCACTGAGCTTCAGCGATACTGCTTGTACAAATGTAGAGAAATTTCGAATTATATGAATAACAACAAAAATCTTGTAACTTATTATAATTGCTTATAATTTGATGGGATTTTTTTGATCAATAACCTCATTCCAAACCATATCAACAAACATATATTTTTCTCTGAGTTTAGGGGGTGTTTTAACACCAAACCGTTTTAAACGGTCAGGTTTACAAAAAAATCGTTAAAAATCTCATTCAAAACCTTTGACGCGAAATATTTGTTCCAAGTAGTTGGAAGCGAAATTGAATGTCTGATATTAATAATAATAATAAAACTGTAAGGCGGAAACCTAACCATTACAGTAAGAGCTCATAATTGGAGAGATTTTCGCAGATTTTTGATGCGAATTCTTCTTTTATTATTCTAAAAATATTCTCATGCTTCATTCAGCTCAAATTAAACTGGACCTGAAATTATTTTTTTCATTGAGTTCTAAAACTCATAAAAAAAAGTCGTTTAAAACAAACAAACTTCAACCTTTTAAACGGTCAGGTTTACAAAAAAATCGTTAAAAATCTCATTCAATCTTCTAAAAACCTTTGACGCGAAATATTTGTTCCAAGTAGTTGGAAGCGAAATATGAATGTCTGATATTAAAATATAAAAAACTGTAAGGCGGAGAACCTAACCATTACAGTTAAGAGCTCATAATTGGAGAATTTTCGCAGGTGTCTAAAAACATATTTTTCAGAGTACAATGCGAAAAAAATATGTTTTTTATTCACACCCTAATACTGTTTTCAACTCATAAGGAGTTAAACGATATTTAGTATCTAGGAAAAACTCAAACCATTGCAATATTATTTTAATTTTTTTTTTGTCAAAAATAACATTATACAAAAAATACATAGTGTCACATATACATACCTACATACATTTCTAACCGCCACTTGCACGAGGCATTATGTTACCTCGGGCACATGCGTGTGGATGTGTTAAATTTGATTGATTTGAACCCCAACCAAAACAACGTTAACAATTTTCTTGAAGGTATTTGGTTAAAAAGAAAGTGATTAAAAACACTAACCACTGTCATTAAGGAGCAGGCAGTAGCATTGTTTACCAAGCGCTCTGCAGGCGCCAGCTTCGAAATCTTAATCAGCTGCATTAATTAAAGGTACGCAACAAGCAGTTTACTTGTATGTGTAAGTATTTTAATACCTTTTTTTTAATTTTTTTTTTCTATTTTAACATTTTTACTATTTTTTGTAGCGTTACATAAATCAGTAAGGCTCCCCTCAGCGCAAACCATTAATCTTAATCTAACAAAGGCAAAAAATTTAACAGAAAAAAACCCAACAACAACTTAAAAAAATGTTAAAATCATTAACCACTCCAGCTTGGCTTGATGGGTAGGTGAAAATTGTACAAACCGTTAAGCTAACCAACATTAATGACATGGTTTTGTACTTTTGGTGGCAACTGTTGCACGCGCAGCTGCATGCTCGCGGCAAAGAAGCAGCGAAGCCTAACTTCCGCCAAGCCAACTACTAACTACTACAACCGCTAGTACAGCACAACAAAAACGCCCATTTTCAGTTTAAAGTTTCGGAATTTCTATGATTTATTGTTGTGCTTATAAAGATGCAAGCACACATACACACATGTGTGTGTATATGTGAGGCAATAAATATTTGCTGCATGGCGACCCTAATTTCAGAAACAAATCATAAATTTGGAAAAATTTTCGGCTCAAGTGCGCGCTTTCTGGATTTCCAGCACGGCCTGGCTTTGTTTACATGCAAATGAAGTGGCTCGAGGAAAGCGCCGCACCAATAATGCCATCAACGGCAAGCCGCTCGACAATTCGGGTGTGAATACTCTATTTGGGGCCCGACGGCTTGACGGCCCTTTCCGTTCTTTCACTTTTCAATCTGTATTCCTACAACTATACAAAGACATATGTATGTGTGCGTGTGTTATGGCAATCAATACAAAATAACCGAATTCTGTAAAGCAAAAAGCACTTCTCCTTTGACAGCGTGCGCTGCAATTGCGCTTCCCCTACTTGAGAGCGCATTTTTCCCGCCTTCACTTCAAAACATGGTGTCCGTTTTAGGCAACAACAATGTAAACAAAATTCCAATGAAAAATGTGATCTTCACTTTTCGATTTGATAAACAAAACACAGCAATTTCAACACTTTTCCGAAAAGCCACGCAACAAATAACTGCGACTCAACAACACCCCTACTCAATGTAAACAATTTTTTTTGTTTACAAACACTTTTTTGGGAAAGACATTATGAGCGCGTCGCAGTTGCAAGCCGCCAGAAGACAGCGCTCGAATGTAGGGCTGCGTCTATACGCTCAAAAGATACCCAAACGCATAACCAAGCCGAAGACACACATATGCCACAACATACACATGTGCAACGTCAAGTCTATTATGTGTTTCTCAAAAGTTGCTTTTGTTGCAACAAGGTCTTGGCCACACTTAGTCGCTCTTTCGCCTGAGCTATTTTTTATGTCTTCGTTTTTTCTTCGAAAATTTTGTTGGCCTGGGTCAAATGTTTAACTTCAATTCGTTTGTTTGCATTTCCGCTATAAATCTGTTGATTTATGTACATATTGTGTGCGTGCGTGCAACGCTTCGCTGGCGGCAATTAAATGTCGCAACAATCGCCAGTGCAGGGCCCACAGAATCGGTTGGAATGGGGGTTTTTTAAACTGGCGGCATGCAAGCGGGTACTTACCTCTAAACAAACACGCACACACTTATGCATAAAATTGTGGTATTTTTGTATGTGTGTGACTCGCACCTTTGCTTGCTCTTTGCATAGTTGGAGGCTCATAGACAGCTGCGCCTATCTCTCTGTGGCATCACGCATAATTTACAATGTTTGTTGTAGCGCCATGTTGCACGCGTGAACTCACGTGTATCGGCGTTGTTACGTTGCAAGCACTGTACCCCTTCATAGTTTATTTGTTGAAGGTGTACTGAAGTGTATGTTGTGTGGGGGAGCGCCCGCTTGATGGCACTTAGCACTGTTGACATTGACACTGATAAATCGTGCGTTGTTGTTGCTGCTTTGTCTAATCACATTTAAGAAAGAGTATAAGCGTTTGTATCTTAGCGCTTACTTGCTCTCTTCATAAATTGACGATAAACTATTTAAAATTGTTTGTAAGAGAAGAACGTTTCTTCCAAAAAATCAAGTAAATTTAAAAATTCGAAAAATTAAAAAATTATAAAAATATAAAAAAATTATAATTATAAATTTTACAAATCTTAGAATATTGTCTTAAATTTTCAAGTTAATCCGGTAAAAGTTTTGGAAATACAGCCTTGAGAACTTGTGCGCTCGGAGCTAGCTGAGTAAGGCGCCGTTTTTAAACCCGTTTTGCTCGAAACTGTGTTCTGAAGTCAGTTGGCAAGATTTCTCGGAAATATAACCGATCTTCATGATTTTTACACAGTCTTTGAGATTAAAATTCTTAAACTTTTACGAAGGATTTTTTCCCTTAAATATTTAAAAAAAAAAACTCGAAATTTTCACTGATTTTTTTATTTTTGTTTTTGTAAGAATATCTGCCAAAAATCCACTTTTCCTTTTTTCTCATCGTCCAAGTTCTGAGTTAAGGTTTCACTAAAATACTTACTGATACTGTAAGGGGTTATCTGCCCAAAGGGGCGCTTTTTTTCCAGGGGTCACCTGAATGGGGTGGCAATGTTCGAGTTTTAAATTTTTTTTCCCCAAAATTTCAGAATTTGGTTAATTTTTATATTTTTAACAATTAAAAATTCTTTTAAATATTTCATTTTTATATGAGAAAAAAATTGTTGAAAACAGGCTTTTTTTACCGAAGAAACCCAAGTAACTTTTAACACTATTGCTGCATCATCTGGCAATAAAATTTTAGCCATCGCCGACTGTTCGAAAAATCATCCTCAAAAAATCGTAATGTTGAAGTTTTGAGTCGCATTGACACATAATTTCACCATTGTGTTGCCTACATTTCAGCGCGAATATTAAAAATCAATTTTTTGCCATGAAAGTCGAAAGACCTGCTTGAAAAAAATAACGAAATTATTACTTAAAAATAAAAACTTCAATAGATTTATAAAGCGAAGGCGAGATAAAAAATATGTTCAATAAACAACAAAGTCTACCCATCAAATATGTTTATGAACCTCGTTAATAGCAATTCCCAAGCTATAAATATAACTTAAATAATGCAGGAGATTGAGGAAACCACAGCACACGCCCACATACTTTTTATGAATGCTGCGCTTCTTTGATTTAAACCCATCTATTTTTCTTTTTTTATTTTATTTTATTTTGTTTTAATTTTTTTTTTATTTTTTTTTTTTTTCGAAACATCACAGAGGAAAAAAAAATAGAATTCTGGCAAACCTCAAGTACTCCAAAAGCAAGCTTGTAGGCGCTAGAACACTTCAGCTAGCGTGTGGGCTTCGCCACTTAAAACTCGATAACAAAATAAACATGCTGGGATTGTTTGGGAAAACTCTTTTTATTGCTGCTCGTTAAATCTTGTTTTGCGTCTGAGCGAAAATCTCAAATCTATGATTTGGAAGTACATCACCACAAAGCATTAAACAAAGCGAGCTTCAATTAATACCAACCAAAAAACGCCAATGTAAAAATACTGACCAGCGCTGAGTGGTTAGACACTTCATAACGCTTACAAATTCTGTGAAAATATTTTTTATTTATGTTTTTCATTTTTTTATATATTTTTTGTTGTACACGTTCTAATGAACTTAATTTGTTGCTGGTCGCTGCCGTGCACTTCAGCCTGCGAGTCACCGAAAAAGCAAAACGAACACAAAACCCAAACCCATTATGATAGGGCTACTGGCCATCAGTCAATGCAGCAGCTAAAGCCACTTTTTCGGCCAACAACATCGTCCAGGTCGGCCCACTCGTTCCCTTTAAGCACTCGAAGGCACTTCACCGGTTGCGGCGGCCAGCCGACCACAACAGAGTGGGCAGTTAAAACTTTGGGCTGGCAACCGCAGGGTACAGTGCGGGGCAGCTGGTAGCACAAAGCAACTCAAACTGATTTAGAACATTTGTAACTGTGTTTGTGTGTGTTTTGGCTTTGTATGAATAATTTAGATGAGACAGCAGTTAGCTTCTCCCTTCATGGAGCGTTGACGTTGGTCATTAGCGGTGCGAATAGAAAAACTCAATTACAAGAATATTAATTTGTGTGGCTGGGATTGTGCGTTTACAAACATATATATAATACATAACTAAAAGGGTTTTTATTTTCATAATACTCATGGCTTACATACATACACACACATATACATATATACATACATTTCTGCATATTTATGCAGATCAAAGTGAGTTACTGGCGCTAATCGCCTGCAATTATTGTAATGTAACGGCGAATTCGTTGCTCGCTGAGATGCTGCAACACCGTAATTGTTGTAATTGTTGTTGTATCGAAACGTAAGGGCAAACAATTTGAAAGTAACCGCAATGAATTGGATGTAACCAATGCCGTCTTTAATCAAACTCAGTCAGTCGTTTGGAGGAAATGTGGAAATTTGGTTAATTTTTCATGTTTTACTTCTCTAATTATTTCTTTCATTATAAATTTCGTATAAATTGGTCTTTTAGTAGCGACTTTCAAAATATTTTGAAACTGTCTGCTTTTTTGATTGACTTATTCAAGGCTTTTGATAAATGTGGCAGCTTTACTATCTCCGCTTTTGTTAAATACAAATGTGTATGTGTATGAGTGTGTGTATGTGCAATCGGGTTGTGTGCCAGCAATTTCCCGGGAATATGCTTAGAGCATAAAAGTAATTGGCTACAAGAAATGGAAAATGCCTTCACACACACACGCACGTACACAAGCATGCATATTTTATATGCGAAAATCGACACGTGACTGATTACCTAGAGATAATGGACTGCCAGCGGCCGACAGCCAGCGCTTGATCGTCCGCATGCACATACATACAGACACATATGGATCGAGGCCAATTTTCTGGCAATTCAAAATGTTAGGCAATTTAAAACCCAATTTATTCGGCGTGTGCCAAATCTCTCCGGCAACGGGCATTATTTGCATAATAACTTCATTACAATGCATGCATTTCAAAAGTGTTTCCATTTACAGGCATATATTTATTAAAAAAAAACTTAAAAAATAAAAAAAATATAAAAAATAAAGAATAATAGTGCATTTAAGGGTCTACATGAGTTTCGTGGAACAAATATCGGTATATTTTCAACAAATTTTTCATATAAAAATTTTAAATAAAATAATTAATTTCAAAAAAACTTATAAAAATTTTGAATAAAATAATAAATTTCAAAAGTCATATAAAAAATTAAATATTTTATCCAATTTTTTTTTTATTCCAAGGACACATTTTTAAAAGATTTTGTGATATTTTCATAAGAAAATATTCAAACTCGGCCATCACAACGCCATTTTCCAAAGCCCTCCAGAAAAAAGGTGCTTCCAAGATGATAGCACAACTTCCTGTAGGCTCATTCGAAGTAAAAAAAAATTAAAGCCATAAACTAGGAATTGGACGAAGTAAAAAGAAAAAAAAGAAAAATATTTTTGGCATTAGTTTTTACATAAAAAAATTGAAATTTTAGTGATAATTTCTCGACTTTTTTCAATAGTTGTAATTAAACAAAAAAATCATTTGATCCAAGCCTTTAAATTAAGATCGGTTGAACAGTTCCCGAGAAACCTTGACAACCGACTATGAATATGTGACCTGGTCTACGAAAAGGGAGCTAACGTGCGAAAACTAGTTTTCTGGGAAACATTGTATCACGTGAAAAAGCATCTCATCTTCCATCCGAATCAACTAAAAAGTGAAAATTGATTTTTGACACCTAAGCACCCTTTCCGTAGACCAGGTCACATATACGGTTTCCCCGTTTTCAAAACGGGTTCAAAGCTTTAAAAGCAGCCCTTTTCAACAATTTTTTTTTTCGTATAAAAAATTTAATATTTTATTTACATTTTTCCTTGTTAGAAACTAAGAAATTCTGAAATTTTTGGAAAAAAATATTTTAAACTCAGCCATTGCAACGGTGACCCCTCGGAAAAAAGATGCGTTATCCGCGTTAGCAGGATAACTCCTTACAGGATCATCTAAAGTGAAAAATTAGATAAATTTTTGCAGACAATTTTATAAAAAAATTAAAATTTCAGCGAAAATTTCGAGGCATTTTTTTTTTCAAATAGTTGTAATCAAAAAAATCCTTATTTTCAAGTCGTTAAGAATTGTATCTCAAAGACCTGTGTAAAATTTCATGAAGAATGATTGAGTAGTTCTCTCGGACTTCAAAATCACAGTTTCGAGAAAAACGCGTTTAAAGACGTCGCCCTTAACCTAGCTAACTTCGAGCGCACAAGTTCTCAAGGCTGTATCTCAGATTTTACTCGGATCAACTTGAAAATTTAAGACAATATGCTATAGGTGTCGGATAATTTAATAAGACAATAAAATCCGATTTTTTTTTTAACCGTAAACCCATGTAACCTAAGGGCTGACTATATAGCTGACCGCAAGCGCGCAAATTTTCAAGGTTGTGTCTCCAAAGATATCAACTTGAGCATTTATACCAGATTCTATTCTATTCTATATTCTAGAAATGTTATATAATTAAACATGACTATAAAAATATATATATTTTTTATTTTTTTGAAGCCGTGAAACCCCTTAAACCCATATCTTCGGGAATTGTAAAACTAATTTCTCAAACATCTCCCTATGGCGGCAAATACGCTCTAAAAAACGACCAGGATTCTCCTAAAATCAGTCCATTAAAGCTTGCACGGGCTTAATCTTATCGCACTAGGAGGTAACTCCAACCTGCTCAATCGGACTGGCCCCTCGGGGAGTATCGTGTGGGATGTGGAGTTGCATTGCAACCGGGTGCTGGACCCAAAGTACGGCAGAGGTTTTAGATGGGCCTCGAACCCTACCAAGGTGGATATTGTGTATCCATTCCACACTGCAAATTGGTTCGAAAATGCTTGGCATTTTCAGGGCGCTGATCAACGCATTGATTTGATCCGTTGTACTTTTGAGTACCGTAGAGTAAGGCTGTCGTCAGCAGGTACCTACGTTAAACATTCCGGTTGGTTGGTTGCACTTGGCTCACCATATATCAATTTTGCATATATAATTCTTTTGAACTAAGATAAGACGCTTAACACTTTTCAGCAAGAATTTTTCCGTGGACCCCACTATTTGAGCAAGAGCCCTGGCTCACCATACATTCATATATCTTTTGCTCTACAGCTTTAAGAACTGTACCAAACATTTTACTACCATTCACACATACATACAGCATAACATACACACCTCCAATATGTTTAGTGCCATTTAACTGGAGACATAAAAAAATGTCTGACAAAAGTAAGTGCAAAGCTGGCGCCGCACGTTTTTCTAAGTGTGACATATCGTGCAGCGTCTGGCGACGAACAACCAAAAACTAAGTGCATTTGCCACGCTGAGGAAGCGAGCAACCAGCCAACCAAAGTCACACAACAATACACATCTGACGATATTTCAGTTACTCGTCGGAGCTTGCCTCCACTAGCGCTGGCGTCTAGCGCCAATAGTTTAGGTTTTTGTAGTTTTGTTTGCATTTAAATTGATGTTTGACACTGTTTTGATTGTCTGGCGGCGCACTCCACAAATAGCAGCAATTGCCAGCCGTGCTTTGTCGAAAATACGAGTTTAAGTCGGGGTTTACCAACAGCGCCTTAGCTCTATGAAGACCCTGTATGAATTTTGCATTGCTTTTTGTAAAAATATTTGTTCTCTGTGATTGTTTTATTGTGGAAGAGGGTGTTTATATATGAACTTTTCAAAAGATATGGCAAATACCGTCAAGTTCGGGAGAACCTTTTCGTTGGATACCAAATGTGAAGCGCAAGACAAGGTTGATTCCCTATCATGGAATTTCTTCAATCTACTGCTGTACGAAAAATTCTGAAGAAGGAATAGTAAAGTAGTTAGTGTGTTGGCTAACGAAGAGAAACCAACAAGTCTTGGTGTTTCAAAATTTTCCTACAGGGCATGTACCCACACATACACCACATATTCTGCATTGTGTCTGATAATGGCTTTTAATTTGTTATAAATTACAGTCGCATTATTTCAAATAAGGCCGTGGGTGGTCGTACGTGCAGAGTCTTCCATTCCGAAGAAAAGCTATTTTTCTAAAAAAACTCTATACATTCAAAGTGCCTACACACAAATTAGTTGCCTCGAAATTGCTGTGCGCTTTGTGTGTTTCTGGTGAGTACATTAATTTAATCGCGCCGCAATTGATGTTTTTTGTTGTTTTTTGCGTTTGTTCCAATTGCAGCCAGTCCACAATACAACAATTAATTTTTACGATAACTTGCTGCACCATTTTCTCATGCAACAATGCTTGTAAGCAAGCATAAATATCGCGTGTTCACCTGACGGAGCAGCCGCAACTGCTGTTGTTGTCTTCCATTTCACTTTTTGTAATATTCTGAGGTATCCAACCGCCTTGCGGCCGTTGACCCGGCCGCTCCTTTATTTATATCCTTTAATGGATTTTATTTCAAATGCTACAATTTGTATTTGTTGTAAGAGCATAAAGTCGTAAGCATAAATTCACGGCCCACAGGAGCTCAGTCCCCTGCTAGAGTAGAGTAAGTGCAATTTCCTGCTGCGCGATTTTGCCACATTTTTCAAATTGCTCATAGTGCGTTTTTAATAAATTATATGCCGCCATGTGTCCTGAGCGCGAAAGAGCGCCTGCCGCTGCCAGATTGTGGCGTATTTGCGGGGCTTTGCGCTCCACTTCACACCCACATTCAAATCCGTTGTTATTCACTACTTCCCTATTGACAATGCACAGTCTGTGTCAGCCGGTTGCTGGCCCCACCACATTTTACGGTTATAGGCGATATGCCGGCCATAAAGTAACTCGCTTTGTGGCGTGGCATGCTTCACTGCAGCACAGACATGAAGCGCAGGGCTCGTACTAGAAACGGAAATATATAAAGGTCGGGTTTAGTGTATGTATGTATTTATTTTATATATATGAAGCCGACTGGCCTGGTTGTTGCACTGTTGACGACTTTGTGCGTGTCCATGCAGCGATACAAAAATTATGGGTTATTATTATTATTTTTCGAAACGCACAGGTTGTTGTTGTTGGTGTGCATGTGTCACCAGCGATCATTATCGCCTCACTATGATTATTTTGAAAAAAATGTTGAATTCATGCCGTTGCATTTACGTTTTAAAACAGTAATTGCAGTTGCAATATTAAAAATAAACTCCCTAAAGCCCGAAATGGTGGTACAGTGCAGCCTAGTTATTAATAATTTTGCTTTCCTCTCATCTCCGTATATGTCTTTAACGGTTACATACATATTCTTCAATGTACTCATCGCCAAATCAATTTAATGCCATAACAAAATTACCATAAATTTTAAAGCAATCAGAAATCATTTTTTTCTTCTTTATTCCAAATTTTTTTCCAATATGAAAAAAAAAAACCATAAATTCAGTACTTAGTTAACCCCAATAGCTTCAGTCATAACCCTTCTTCAGCATAACCCTTTGCGACCGCTTCAAATAGCCAATCAACAGTTATTTCTTTAATTTCCGGCCTGTAGCGCCTTTCCAATATTTCAGTCACCCTTTTCTTGAATTGTTTGTTAAATTTTATGTTCCCAATAATGGCGAGCAATTAAACTGATTATCTAAACCCTTTAAAACAGTATTTATGTAGTCTACATTTAGGCCAGCTACCGCTGTTACACTTTTCCGCAGGACATTAATGTGAGTTGTGGCCCCTTTTTGACTTTCGGGGTGACTTATTCGTTGGGTTGTCCCTCACCACCTGCGGTTTACAAATTGCCTTATTATCAAAATAGTCTAATAGTTATTTGTATTAAATTTACTTTTAATTTGGAACATACACTGAAAAAAAGTTATTTTTACAAGGTAAACGACGAAATATTTGAACTTGGCTTTTTGGGAAAATTCAGAAACTAAATTAATTATTTGGATTTTATTTTAGTTTTCTTGCTATTTTATGATTTCAAAACTGGGAAATTGATATGAAAATTTTGGGAAGAAAACCCTCATAAAATTTAAATTTTTTTTTTTAATTTTAAAATATATATTTTTTTTAAATTACATTTTACGGGTTTAAAAAAATCGATTTTTTATTGTCTTATTAAATTCTACAACCCCTCTAGAATATTCCTAAATTTTCAAATTGATCTATTACTCGGTTTGGAGATAGACTTGAGAACTTGTGCGTTTGGGGCTAGCTAAGCTAAGTGCGCCGTCTTTAAGGGGGTATTCTAGACTAGAAATCAAATTTTGGGCAGTTTACAGGTGTAAAATTTACAGTTACGGGTTTAAAAAAAATTTTCTTAATCATTTTTAAAAAAAGGTTTTTTGGGGCTGTCCTACCTCGGGGAACACAAAAAAAATTTTTTTTTGAAAAATGGCGACTGCCTAAAATAAAAATATTTTTTACGTTTTTTTTTAAATTCCTAATTTTTTTAAATTTTAAAAAAAAAAATTTTGACACGATGCTGGGGAAAGATAAAGGATTATATAAAGAAGGTTCCCACAAAATTTCAAGTAAATCGGTTGTATAGAACTTCAGTAATGCGTGTGGAAAAAAGTAGTTTCGAGAAAAACGCGTTTAAAAAATTCGATACGGGGTAATTAAAAAAAAAAATTTAAAAAAATTTTTAATTTTTAAAAACCCTTTGGAGGATATGTTCTTAAGGGTCTAAACTTTAAATATATGAAAAAAATGAATTTTTAAAAATTTTAGAGTAACGCTTTTTACTCAAAACTGGGGTTTTTGAAGTCGGTTGGCAAATTTTCGAGAATTACTCAACCGATCTTCATGAAATTTTTTTGATACAATTCTTGACGAAGGTTTTTTTTATAGATTACTATTTAAAAAAAAATTTTGGGAAATTTTCAAAAAAAATTTTAGTTTTTTTTCGCCCAAGTTCTAAGTTAAGGTTTTAACTGAAAAAGTATTTTTTCACTTTAGATGATCCTGTAAGGAGTTAAGCAAACTCGGGCGCACTTTTTTCCAAGTGGTCACCGGAAATGGCATCGCAATGTCGGAGTTTAAAATACTTTTTTCCAAAATTTTCAAAATTTTCTTTGTTAATAGTTTTGTTTTTTACAAAAAAAATTCAAAAAAAAAATTTTTTTTTTTGTTAAAAAAAGGGCCCCAAAAGACACCCTTTGTAACGCCTTAAAAAATAAAACATTCAAAGAAATATGAATAAGTTTTAATATTCTCTGATGCCAACATTACCCAAATAAAACTGGTTTATTTCTCACAGTGTAAATAAAGTGCCACATATGTACACTCTTTAGTATGCTTCTTCTGCTACCTGCGAATGTCGACATGTGTGAATTTTCTGTTGTGTCATAAAACAATAACACTTTTTAGACAATGCTGCCGCTAGCTGTCTCTTTAAACGCATTTTCCATACGTGCAACGCAGCGGCAGCGTAAATTTGATAGACGACCGACCCTCGCTGCTCGGCCTCCGCTTATTGCACACGAATGGCTGGGCGGGGGGCCCCAGGGGCACTGAATTTCGTCAATTTTTCTTTGCATTGCATGTTCAACACACGTTTTTTAATTACGCTTCCGCGACTATTTTTTGTCTAGTTTTAATTTATTTCCCGACTGACGCCGACAAATTACGAACCACAATGACTGCTCACGCACCCTTTACAGCCGAAAAAACGAGGGGGAAACTAAAGCACGTTGCAATTGAGGTGAACAGTGGCGAGAGTTAAGATTCAGAGGTGTTATTTTGATTAGCTAAAGCGGGCTTTCGTGATATTCGGTTGTTTTAAAGTTTGTTTTTATTGTTTCTGTGTATGTGTGCGACGCTTAAGTGCTTCAATTAAGTGCGAGACTAATGCTAGGCGTATGTTAATTTCGTTTTCCAGTTTGTCTGCATGTGGTTTCGCTGTTGCGTGTATTGTCTTTGAGAAGTGGTGCCAGAGTTCATTTCCTCCCACTGTCCGCTGGTTTTCTAACAAGCGAAGTACGCCAACAACTTGCAGGTCATTTGTAAAGCTTTTCCCAATCATCAAAACGCCTTAAACAATTATGCTAAATATAGCAGCGTTGTGTGACCCAGTCTATTTTTGGCATTCTAATGCTAGAGTTTCTCATCTCTTTGTAATGAATTATCTTAAAGACATCACTTGCCATTAATTTGTCGTAATTAAAGTTTCATCGCAGTAATTACTTTGCATAAACTAACATACATTGCATAAAAAGTAGCACAGTGTCCTCTCCGGCTAAGTCAGCTAAGATTTGTTTTTTCTTTGAATTTTAAATTGCCTTTGCTAGATTTTGGGGCCAAAAAAAACCTATTTTTCCCCACTTATTTCTAAAAAACCCTCTCCGGCAAATTAAATCTCCTCATGCCATCTTTATTCACTAAAATTTTTGGAAAGAATGGAGCCTGGTTGCAAAAAGATAAGTTCCATATATTGGGTATCGAAAAAGTTTTTCGTATTTCAATCAAACTTAAATTTTTTTTTTATATTTATAATGAATTTAATGAACCAAACATGTACCATTTTGGTCGACCACTTTTTGCCATTTTTTCGCAGAGACATTATTCCACCAGCATAAAACTGCACAAGAAATTTTTTACAGGCTTCTTTGAAGCCAACTTTACTCCATAAAAGTTCGCCAATTTACCTTTCCACCAAACAAGGGGAAATTTTAGGGGTTAAACCCCTTCCCAGGGCCAAGCTTCTTTCCCCTTTTTGGGCCCCCCGGGTTTTTGCAAAATGGTTAATTGTTTTCCAAAATTAGATTTTTCGCCCAAATTTTTAAAAAAATTTGGGACCCAAACTCGGCTTCTTTTTTAGCCAGCCTTTTTTAATGGTTCAAAACTTTGATGATGAATTTAAATTCCTTACGATTCATGGGTGCTTATGTGACGGTCCTGGTCAATTTTTCCAATTTCGACTTTTTTTATAAAAAAGGGGAAAATGAAATTTAAAAAAAGGGGCCCGTTTTCCCCGTAAATTTTTTCACAAATTTCATTGGTGTCTTGTGGAATTCTCCCTGGAGATATACAACGCACGACATCTTTCGACAAAATACGAAAAACTTTTTCGACTATCAATATGTGTATACATTCGAAAACGAAGCTTTACGGATTCGGTTCTGCTCCAAGCTTACAGCACTCTTGATGTTTTTGGAACGCTGCATCTAACTTATAATTCAAAATAACTTTCTTGGCGGAGTGAAAATGCACTGCCTCCAATTTTTCGCCGGCTACTGTACGTTAGTATCAAAGACTTTTGTCACAGTTTTTCGCAATATGAATTTGTACTTTGCACAAACAGACGAACTTTCATGGATTTAATTGCAATTGCAAATGTTGCTCGTGCGCAACAGTCTTCCAGCGACAATAGATGCGTCTGCTTAGCGCCGTTTGCGGGCCTTTGTGACTTTGCTGCGTGTGCCTCGGATGATTATTCGTGCTTTCCGCCTTCTTTGCTGTCAGCTCAGATGTGCAAAAGTATGTAAATTGTGTTGTTGTTGTTGCGTTGTGTCGCTAGCACAGTGCATGTTGCATAATTACCCTGCTGACCCTAATCGCGCTCCAAATAGACGCGCTCACTGCGTCACACAAATATCTCTGGCAAAGCTGGCGGCAGCAACAGAAATAAAAGCAAACAACAATATGAAAAGCAAACGCTATGCGAACTGTTACTGGCTTGTAATTAAAGCAACAACAACAAGGAATTACGTGCACTTTCAACTCTAATTCCTTGCATGGCAGCGGCACGCAACGGCATTTCGGGCGCTCGTATGCATGCCTTGTTGTTGCTGCCGCGCATTGTTTGTGATGCAACTACTTGTTGTTGTTTTTTTTTTATTTTCCAGCTAATACGCCATGAATCGGCTTCCACATGGCGAGCAGAAGTGGCACATTCCGCGCTGGTGCCGCCATAGACAGCGAATTTTTGCTGTTTTTGTTGTTGTACGCTGCTCTTAATGCCTGCCGCCTGCTTGCCAGTGTCATCCATGCGCGCCACGCACCAATTCCTCAACACGCATTTTCAAATATTAAAAAAGCACACACACACGCACACACACTCACACACTGATGCAACGCATGTAAATCTCTTAATTTCCTCATTGCACGCAGGCAACAGCAGTGCGGCTGTCTGTGTGGTGTGCTGATGATGCACTCACCCGTTTGCGCCAGCAAGCGCGATTAGGACGCAGATTAAGACACCAGCGATTGAACTTTAAGTTCAAATTTAATGGCATTTGCCGAGCGACCGATTCGGGCGTTGACAGCGCGTTGTGGCAGCATTCGTGGCAAGCGGCTGCTGTAGCGGAATCCAGCTCGAACCGTTGGGCCGAGCGCTGGCAGCTTAGTGGTGCTGGTGCCAGATGACCTTACGAACCCTGTTTTTGAAGTTTGTTTGTTTTGTTTATTGTAATCTCAACGGTTGCTTTGTGCGCCGCTTGTAATGCCTCATAATCTTTCGTTTGAATATCAGCCGCAGTTGTTGTTGTAGTCATGTTAAATTCGAAAAATAATGAAATTATTTCCCTCCTCTTTATGGAGGAATGCCTGGGCTCGGAGTATTTATTGGATTTGATTTGAGCTTTTGACACTTTTACACGCACACAAGTCCTGACGGCAGCATTCATGTTTGTGTGTACGTACATATTTGTATGTGTGAGTTACAATCGCTGACCTATATAAAATATGATGCTTCAATGAATGTTTCGCACACACATGCACACACACACTTTAAATGGAAGTACATTTTTTAATCAATTTTCAAATTTCACAAGTCTTAGGGTTGGAGTTTCCTTGAAGCTGTTTCAGCTTTGACACTTCGCAGACTTTATGGCTTAAAATCTTTTGTTAAGTCGCAACTCCAAAGATCTGTTTAACTTCGATTTATAGAGAACGTTCCTCCAGAGCTTTTATGGAAAAGCAAAGTGATGAAGAGGCACATAATTACAATAATACATTCCCCCACAAAATATTATATATTTTACTTATATAAGTGAATCAGAAGCATGAAGCACATTGATTTAGATAAGATTTTGTCTTCAAAAACTCGTACAAGCTTTTTATATGACAACGACCAAAAAAATATTTATCAAAACAATAACCAACGGTGATCCAAGTGGGGGACTTTTTTGAATAACCTTTTTTGACAGACCCGGTGATCTTGAGACCCACATTCTTTTTTGGGAATATTGACCAACAGCCACTCCAGCTCGGAGTGAAGAAAAAAATAAAGGCCAAAACCGTAGAGTCGATTTAGACCCTTCAAGAACTCGAACTGAATGGAACACTTGGCACATTTTAGTCGAATCTTAGATGACAAGAGTACAAAATACAGCACAAGCGACATTGCTTCGCTCATTTTAGGCTCTTAAAAAGTCCAAAAGATCCACGTTTTCGAGCCAATTTTGTTAGTGAGAAGCCTATTTCTGGCTCAACACGAAAAGCAACCTGAAGAGATTCAAGACTGCCCTTTTAACCAAAAAAAAATGATTTGTGGGTTTGTGGACGATGGAATCATAGGTCCATATTATTTAAAAGTGGTGCCGGTAGAACTAACTGTCAATTCGACCTTATTGCACCATGACTTTTGATGCAATTAAAGCTCGTATTTTGGCGACCTTTTGGGTTTTAACAGCAGTTTTCCCCCCCCCCCCAAAAAACCCTTCACACAATTTCCCGTTTTTTCAAACCCAAAAAAACGGAATTTTTTTTTAAGTCTAAAGTTTATGTGGACAATCGCACTTCGATTCAGGTCTTGGAGCAAAACATAGGGTCATTCGCCCTTTAAAAATCGAAATGCGCGAACTAGTCATCAAAAATTGGGCTCAACGGATGGACCATCTGAGACGTAGCCGCGGCCAACATTTGAAAGAAATAATCCCCAAAAAATAATTTTCAAAGAATGTTCTTTCGAATGATAATAAACATTCCCCATTCAATTTGTTGTTTCTGTTTTTTTTTTTTTTAAAAAAAAAGGGGAACCTCGAAATGGTTGACCTTTTATAAACTGAAGAGACACTGTAAACATCAAAGACCTTGTCTTTGTTTAAGTAAGTCGGAAAACTTTGATACGTTTTTCCGGAATTTTGGGTAGGATTGAAGTGAAACAACGACCATCAAACCCATGTTTTTCACAAAATTCTCCGAAGTAGGGGGAATATTTTGAATAACAGCCTTAGTGGTCGTTGATGCTTTCATCTTGTTAATGGGGAAACAGTCAATAACAGACTATTAACAGAGTTTATTTTCTTCACTCATTAAATTTTGAGCCTCTCATATCTGAACTTAAGTACTCGTATATCCCTATAACCGCACACTTTGTACGATATACTGCTCGCCGAGCCTTTTCGGTGAGCCTATGATATTCGGATGATGGAAGGTTTTGAATTTGTATTACAGAATCGGAGATTTGTGTGGCGCTAACTTCCAAAAACATATACATATGTATACTTATATTGATTATTTACGAAATTTCTTTCTGGGGATAACTACTACTTGAAACTGTTGTTACTCTCCGAATATACAAACATATAGAAAATATAGTTCGCGAATTCACAGGATTTCATTTTAAACAGATACGTGCGTAAAAATTATGGAATTTGTAACTGAACACGAAATACATTTTCCATAAAAAGGGAAAATGCGCCGTCTCCAATAGATACAAACACAAAAGGACACACACATCCGTGTAAGACTTAAGCTAGAGTTCTTTCCATTGTTCGAGAGTTGAAAATTTCATGCTCGTGATTTTTGTGGCATTTCTACCCTTGATCGCCACAGGCAGGCACAACCAAAAACAACAACTGACGAGAAATTTGAAGCCATAAAGCCAAGTCGCATTCGGTTGATGGCTGTTGACTATAAGGCACACATGTACAGATGTATGTATGTGCTGACTAACTGAGCTCCTGACTTGACTGCCTGCCGTCTTAACGTTCGAGTGTCGTCTACTGTGCGCGCTACCTACTTTTAGGTTGCGTTTACCAAAACGTCAAACCCTCGCAAATGACAGGGAAAACCAATGAAGGAATTTTCTTTTTGGTTGTTTGAAATTTTGGCAACGGAAAACTACGCGCTTGCAACTTCTCGCTTTCAAATGCCTTTTTTATGTCTTCTCGCTACCTGAGCGAAAGGTATATGCAAAGGATATAAATAATTGTTGTTTTCGGCGGTAAACGAGTGAGCCTGTGTGTGGAGGATTATGTGTATCCTGTTGAACAGCGAGCAGCTCTTTCTGTGCTGCTTGCCTTTGTATTGAAAAAAGTAACATTCGCTGAAAGAGGATTTGAAAGGATCAACGGCGAATGCTAAGCAGTCTTGCAGGCGCTTCTATAAACAGAGGTTGTGCGCGTCTTCGCGTCGTCATTAGTGATATATTTAGTGAAGACATTGCTAATTTTCTGTGATTTAAACGAAAGCTTCATAAAAAACTATATAAATAATTTACATATGTGTAAAGGTGTGTTAAAAATTAATCAGAAAATAATCAAACAATTAACAAAACACATTTTCAAAAAGATTGAGACTACCAAGCTCATCTGTGAGGATTCCAAAAGTAAATAACAACATTGTGAACGAAGAGAATCATTCTTTGGCGGCCATTTTTTATTTAAATTTGCGGGTAGTGAGTTTTGGATCTCTTTTAGGCTACTATCTCAGTTTTTAAATGTTTTCGAAAAGCAGCTGTTTTGATTTTGTTGTTTAAATAACAGTAAAAAACACTAATTTGAAACCACGAAACTAGTTTTTCCAGATAAAATATGGTTCACACTCGATGAAATTGTAAATAATGCGTTATCATTGCTTGTTACTTCCAGATATTTTCCATAAAACTGTCGTACGAACTCAAGAGACTTGCGAAACCCGCCAAATTTTAACTCAACTCTCACCAAATCTCAAACAAACAACACTCGTTTAGATATTTATAAAAAAAAATCGGCAGCAAAAGCACCGATAACACACAGAAAGATCAACGAATAGCAGCACAAAGCATGGGCGAGCTGGAAGAGAAGGAGACAGGACCATCAGAAACTACACCACAACAAGAGGCAGTTGACGAACCGAAAGAGACCGACAAAATGCTCGACAAAAAAGAGGATGCCGATGGCGCAGAGCAGCAAACAGAAAATGTCGGCGCAAAGGACAAGAATCCAAGTCCCAACACGGAGAAGAAAAAGGCTGCCAACTCAAAACCAACAACGCCAACACCCAGTACTAAAAAGTCTCCAACTCAATCGGTGGAAAAGCTTTCCGCTGGTGCTGATGCTGAAGCACAGCCGGTGAAGGCGAATGGTGGCAGTGGCGAGGAGATAATAGACATACCGGACGCCGGTAAGACTGAAGATGGCGATGAAAAGAAGATTTCCACTGAAGATCGTGAGGTCAAACCAATGAAGATACCGATTGGTGGCTTGAAATTACCCGGTTTCTTTATGAAAAACAAACCCAAGGCTGATGGTGATGGTGCTGATGGCGAACTTTTGGAGCGTGAAAATAAAGATGAAGTGCCAACCGAAGCGGCAAACGGCGAGGGCAAACCGAAGAAAGAGGAAAAGCCGCGTAGTAATTTTGGTGAACGCTTGCGCAACTTTTTCGTGCGCAAACCGGCTGCCGAAAAGCAACAGAACAAACAAACAGCAAATGGCGATGCCGATGCGAAGAGTGGTGAGTTTGCAGCACAAAATATGGTTTTTAGTTTCGTTTTCTAGACATCTAGTTTTCTTTATGATCTTTAGAAGCTACCGCTGAGGCAGCTGCTGCTGATGGTGAGACAAACAATGCCTCGGATGCGTTACCACAGAAACGCGGTCTTTTGAATGCCATCAAATTGCCGATTGCAAATATGATACCGAGAAAGCGAACGGATGACGATGTGGAACTGGGTATGGGCAAAGCAGGACTCGCCTCAATGGAGACGCTCGATGACTCGTTGAAAGATCAAGATTGTGTTGATAAAGCGCCGGCTAAGAACAATGGCACCGAAGATCCTGTGAAACTGAAGAAAACCCCAAGCGGTGAAATCAAACAGGAGGGAACGGAAGAGGTGAGTAATCGATAAAATACACACGAATGCATTTTAATGTGTTTCAAAAATTTGCAACTCACAGTATGATACTAAGTAAAATGTGTTTGGTTTTTAGAAATCTCCCGAGGAGCCTGAAGCACCAATTTCTTTCGCCGAACGCTTGCTTTCGTACCGCTGCTCGCCGGATGATGGTCTAATCGTGCTCGGTGTTCTGCTTTTCATCGTGCTCATTGGTGTGATCGGCTATGTTCTCTCGCTGGAGACACTCACTTCACCGCCCGTACGTGAGGGACGTTTCATGGACGCCGTTACTGGTTGTGGCATGGTTGAGGGATTGCAAGAGGATGGCGCGTTCGCATTCCGTGGCATACCGTATGCTCTGCCACCCATAAATGAACAACGTTGGCGTCCTGCGCAACCCATTGGTGGCATCGATGATTGCTGGAATGGTACCCTGAAAGCGCACAATGTGAGCAATTACTGCACACAGCGATTGGGTAACGGTACCATTGTGGGCGATGAGGACTGTCTGTACTTAGACGTTGTCACGCCACATGTGCGTTACAACAGTCCCGTGCCGGTTATTGTATTGATCGGCGCCGAAACTTTAACTGGTCCATCACCTGGTGTTCTGCGACCATCGGCACGCTATTCACGCTCACATGATGTTGTGTTTGTGCGCCCGAACTTCCGTTTGGGTGCATTTGGTTTCCTTGCATTGGACGCGCTCACCAAAGACGCCTATCCACGTACTTCGGGCAATTATGCACTCTCTGACATCATTGCCGCGCTTAGATGGGTTCAACTGAACATTGCGCATTTCGGTGGTGATCCCAAAGCTGTGACTTTACTTGGTCATCGCGCTGGTGGTACGCTTGTTTCCGCACTTGTAACCTCTAACAAGATCGAAGGTCTATATAAGAACGCTTGGGTTTCATCATCGTCGGCCATTTTCCCTGGCAAGCCTTTGGAGGAGTCGGAAAAGCGCAATGAAGAATTTGCAAAGTCATTAGATTGCGCCGACATCAATTGCTTACGCAGCTCAACGACCGAGCAAATTTGGGCCGCCACCCCAGACACCTGGTTGCATTTCCCTGCAGACATACCAACCATAGACGAAAATCCCAGTACGCATCATGAATGGCTTGTGTTGGATGGCACCTTTCTGCAACGTCACCCCGCCGACGCCTGGAAAGAAGAACATACCGGCCAACCGAAACTCGTCATGGGCACAACAGCGCATGAAGCACACAGCGAGCAGCTGCGTCAACGCCACGCCAACTGGACTGCCGAAGAGGTACGCGCATTTATTGCAGCCTCGAAAATTGGCGCACTCAATCTAACCGACGAAGCCATACGACTCTACAACGCGACAAACTACCGCAACTTAATCGCCATGATTACCGACATACGCACCATCTGCCCGCTCTTGACCAATGCGCGTCTGCAACCGTCTGTGCCGTTCTATGTGGTGCAACAAGGTGAGGGAGAGAATCAATTGGCCACCGTCGATACAGACGTGCTCGCCATACTCGGCCGCTATGAGCCGCACACAGCCGAGCAACGACGATTCATGTCATCCATGCAACAGCTGTTCTACTACTACATCTCACACGGAACCGTACCTCAATATGACCCAAGTCGACGAGTGCTGAATATCGCGCAAGATCCGTTGCCACAGCAAGATCATCCGAACTGTAATTTCTGGATTAGCCACGATATTGTGCCGCGCTATGCGCGTGTCGACTAAGCGAGTCGGCCAAAGGGCGGGGTGACGAGTAACGCAGCATAAGCCGATGTGTTAAATGAACGAGTAAAGTGTGCGTGATTGTGGACAAAGAGCGAAATAAATGATGCGACAGCAGCAAGAGAAAGTGGGAGCCGTACAGAGTCCAGCGCATCGACGTTTCATACACAGACTTACACACATACATAAACGAATGCATTTATACGAACTGAACAAGTTGAATGACAAGCAGTAGCTCCCAACCAACCCACAAAAACCATATAAAGTATAAAGAAAAGACGGACACTCATAGGCGTGCACGGGAAGAATCTAAAAACACAGTGAAAGGTATATGTTGCATGGCGCATGTTTTCTCTGGCGCTTTATATAGTATACCGACTTTATATGAAACTTTTTACAACTGAATTTCTTCTTTTTATACAATATTTTTTTACTCAAAACAAAAACAAAGAAAAAATTGCGAAAGTTTATTTGTTTTTTAGTTTTTTTATGCGTAAATAATATGAATTATTAATTATTGAGAATTAATAAAAACACTTAGTGGCTAAGCAATGCTAGTTTTTATATGTAAATTTAATTTAAATAATAAATGAAATTAAATTAAGAGTTAATAAAATTAAATTTATTTTTAAATTTAAACGAAATCATTTGCAGCGAAGGCGATTTCTAAATTCATTGATTCGAATTATTGTGGCGACTCCACCACATACATAAGTTTAAAGTATGATTTTTATACAATATATATGTGTAAGTCCGTATTTTATGTAAATTTAGCGTAAACACCAACACAAAACATAAACATACACACACAAACACTCATATACATACAAAATGCAAATACGAATAAATTAAAATAAAAATGTGTAAAAATTACTTGAGAAGTGAAAAACCAAAACAAACATGCATTTTCTTATTTCCTTCCTCAACACACACACACACATACTTGCACACACAGTTTGGATACTTTTTGAATATGTATGTATGTATGTTTAATGTGTAGGCTTTAAGTGTAAAAGTTGGACTTATGCACACGCACTTCGACTTAAGCCTGTCGGATTTGAATTTGGATTCTCGAGCATCACATATCGCTTTCCTCAACTCCAGGCCTAGCTCTCGTTTTCGCTTTATGTGCTTTTAGTTTCCAAAACTACACGGGCAGCTGCAGTTTTGACGCTCGACCATGGACCTATTTCCTTAGAGTGATTATGAGACGAAACCGAAACCAACGAAAGTCGTCTTTATTGAGGCTTTCCATTTTATAATGTTCAGCTGGCGAACGCCGAAGTCAGTAAAAATGGTTACTATACCAAATGCCTAGTTTTTCCACTAAATTTGTTCGTTAATTGTAATATTTGCGTGTGTTCACAGTTTTATTGGAATTGCTTCTTAAATAATCATTTTAGTCCTCAGAAGGCAGTTAATGTCAGCTGATTAAATCAAAATATCCTCTGATCGAACATTGACGTTTATGGCTTTTCACCACACACATACACATACTATGTACTGTCCGTCATCACCGCAAGCACTACAAAACCAACACATTCAATTTCATTGTACAACACATACAAGTTCATGAATTTAATTGTAATTAAGTGTAAGTATACAACAAATACATATTCGGTATATAACAGTGTTCCAAGTGGAATTTAACACTCAACAGAAATAAGTGAAATTTTGAGACTGTATTTGACACGAATTTAAATAACAAACAATTTTTGCTATTTTAAATAAATGTCCATCATTTGTGTACTAAATAAATTCAATTCAAAAATAATTATATTTAAGTGCTTTGTGAGTCTGTATTTATACATACATATACTTATACGAGTGTGTAAGCAAATATTCAGTAAAAAGATTCATCTCCAATATCTCATTAGTGTGTATAGCGCATACATATGTACATATATACATTTGATCAAAGTACATATATGAAAAGCCGTTAACATTCCTCAATCCTTTCTAGCTTTAGTAAATATACTCACTCTCAAAACTATTCGCCTAGCATGAAAATACAAATTCTATTTGTAAAAAATAAAAATAAAAATTTGTTATATTTGTATGCATATTTGCTTGTATTACAGAAATAAATGGTATAGATAAAAGAAAACGTATTAATTAGTATATAGAAGGACGTTTTTATTAAATTTTCATAAATCCGAGTCGTTTTCTAATGCTTCTTATGTAGTTTGAGGGAATGGTGCCGAGTTGGCAGTTCTTGATCGGATTCGCTCAAAAATAAACGGCTATGTCTCCGACCTTACTCGATTCTTCTCTGCAAGGAGCTTGTCACTCTTCCCAGCTAACGAACTAAACGAAGGAGTATAGACAGGATCTTAACATTACAACCGATGGCATAAAATTTCTGACTCAATAATCTTAAAATATTAAATTTTCATTCAGCACCGCAACAAAATCCTCAAGTCGCTGGCCGCAAGCTCATGGGAAAAAGACAAAGAAACGTTGCTGGAAACATAGAAGGCAATCGAAGGCCAGTCTTAAATTGCGCCGTATAAATATGGTACCCTACTAGACGAAGAAGCTACAGAACACTGCACTCCAGGCTAGCACAGCATACCTCTTGGTAATTCCGGCTGAGCTCTTAGACGGCGAAGCCCGCATGCTTCCGGCCTTTAAGCAGTTTCTTCTGGGATGTTTTCGCAGAAACTTGCTTGAAGCGGACGCGTCTTCTGTCCTTCTTTGACTACGTCACCGACCAGTCTTCGATCGCAACTATGCTAAGGCTTAGCTTTGGAGACGTCTATTCCAAAACATTCGCATCAGTGCCCTTATGTATTAAATATTAATTATGATAGAAAAGTAGTTTTATGTTCACATTCAGTCTGAGCAAAATTTTATTACCATATTTAATGAGATTTCAATAAAGTCTTATTTGCTTAATCTTACGTATGGCTATGTAGACTTGATGATTACAAAATATAATTTGGTTGCCGCACAAGCCACTAACAAAACTTACAGAATTAGTTGGTGTAGAAATTGGATGTGCAGATTTCGTAAAAAATCTCGATAGAGTCTAAGCTTAAGCTAACATTAAGGAGACGATCTATTTATGATAAATATAATGGATATTTAGGTATTAAGCAAATACACATTTATAAATTAAATGGCAAAAACAACATAATTAAAACACGAAACGACCTAATTAAATAACTAAAAATAATTCAAATTCGCAATTGCGCACTAAGTGTCTGAAGACATCAGCTTGTACATGCGGCATTTAGTATCGGAGAGACCGGCCAAGTATGTTGTATCGCTCGTGTAAACGGGGCATATGTCATATATAACCTCTTGTGCCGGCATTGTTTGGACTCGCTGTTCGCGACGCACATCGAACAACGCCAACTGTTTGACATCCTGAATGTAGCCTGCCACCAGCGTATTCGCTTCAACTGCCACTTGTGCACAACGTGTCATAACTGGCGTAGCTTTGGAGCCGTGAAATGTTACTTTCACATTGAGTGTTGTTGTATTGTCCACCTTTTCCAAACGCCCGACAATATACCGTGACTGTGGGTGACGCACACTACACCGGGCGGATACTAGCAGCGTTTCATGAACGGCATCAAAACGCATGGAAAAGAACGGGCCATCCAAGGGAAGACGAGTGGCAATAGTTGTGATGCCGCTATCAGTGTATTCATAGAACCAAAGTGATTGCAGTTTGCAGACAAGAAAGCCACCGTGAGGAAAATCATTGCATGGGGATACGCTGGCCACATTAATCACAGTACTTAAATCACCTAAAAACGTAACAATTGTGAAAATTTCGCAACAACTATGAGGAATATCAACTCACCCTCAGTTTTATATTCCTCCAAAATGTTTTCAGGGAAACGCATATCATACGTATATGTGCTGCCACTGGAGGAACCTAAATACAGTACATTTACTCGCTCTTTGCGGTCCATAGCACATGCCCACACCATTTTATCACCTGGTTCGTATGTGGAAGCCACTTGACGATTGCGCAAATCGAACAATTTGGAACGTGTTTCCATACTTGCCACAGCCAGAAGCTGCTGATCGGAACTTAAGCAAATATCTCGCAATAATTTCGAGGACGCATGCAAGAATGTTGAGGTACGGAATGTAGGCATATCAATGAAACGCACACCATATCCAGGAAATAGACCTTGAGCACTTTTCTGTGAGGCCAAAATACAGGAATGCTGTTCAGCATGTATTAATACTCGGCATCCAGCCTCGCGTGTCAACTCAATTGTACGCTCGAGATAAATCCGTTGCGTCTGGAGTCTTAGCACTTGTTTGTTTTTGTCGAAGATGGCTTCATAGCTGAAGCTGTTGACACCACCATTTCGTAGGATTTGTTTCATGCGATCATTATCTGCTTGAAGGTTTTTCATTTGTATGGTTACCAATTGATGTGCCATTTTTAAAGCCGATACTTCTGTTTGTAATGATTGTGAGCGGCAACGCTCTATCTCCAGCTGATCGCGTAAGCGATGCTCTTCGCTACGATCGATTGCTCTTACTCGCTTAGCGTACAAACAACGTATATCACGGACTGCAGCCTTTGCTTTGCATTGTGGACAAGCCTTATTGCCCGACTGGCGTGCACTCTCTGCCAACCAGCGGCGAATGCAGGAATCCCCGAAAAGATGCCCGCAGCGCAAGGACACTAGGCGGTGTTCACCTGACATCTCCCAGTTGTCGAGGCAAATAGGGCATATTAAACCTTCGTCTTCCTCATCTTCGTCAAGACCGTTGCCGTCGCTGGATTTTAGCCGCGGTGTGTTCGATTTTGGAGTGCCTGTGCTGAGTCGCTTTCGCTTCTTTGGTGGTGATGGAGAAACCAAATTTACCGTTGAAACCTCGTTGTTGGGCATGTCAGTAGCAGCAGAATCTGCGCCAATACTAGGGCCTGGCAAAGCGTCCAGTGGAGTAGGTTCGGGTCCAACAGCTAAACAATATTATAAACGTGATTACATTATACATATGTATATATCATTAAAAAAGTCTATTTAGTACCAATCTCAGATCTTTCGTCACTTGTTGGTCGTTCCTGAGGCAAAGATTCTGTAAGTATTTCTTGTGCTTCGTCAGCAAGGTCATTAACTTCCTCCTCAACTTCAGCCGCATCTTCATCAACATTGTTGTCTTCTTCATGGCTGCTTGCTTGCTCCTCCGATTGCTCAGTATTGGGTTCATTTTCAGCGACATCTATGACTTCCTCGCTTAGTGCTCGTAACGAGCTATAATCATGGTCGGTATTACCTACTTGTCCCCATCTCAAACGTGTTCTCCGGGTACTTATATTGTTCAATCCTACATTGGAGTCGTCGTTAGAAGTAGAGCGGGTACGACGAGCGACGTAATTGTGATCTCCCTGCGGTTCACCATGTGAGTTTGGCATTTTATCGCCGAAATATAACTCTCGAAGCGAATGATTCCTTATAAATTCTTAAATATCACTTTTTCGTAGACATCGAAGATGTTCAACAAAATATATAATTTTCAGGACTTTGATTCAAAAGCAGCGGTGGTAGCCCAGTGTTGCACTTTCCGAGTTAAAAATGTCTTGCTTATTTTACCAAATAAGAATATATATTAATCATTAATTAATATCAATTATAGGTTTGGATATATTAGTACGTGCTTTTATATCTTCTGTTTAATTCTTATTTCGCTTATTCCTAAATTCAATTCAAAACAGAAGCTAAATACGTTTGACATTAGATATTTATATTTCGAAACTGGCGAACAAATCAGCTGTCGATTATTCGCCGCCGACATAAAATTTTAATTTGTTAGGGGTGAAAAAATTAGGGAACCCTGGCAAAAATTTGTGTTGCCAGTGCTATTATTAAATAATAATTTCTATATATTTTACTTATTATTCGTTAACATTTATTGTTTTTTAAAATAATAAAATAAATCGAAACAAATTTTTGTTAAATATATTATGAATTAAAAATGACCTCCCCTAACGACGGAAAACATATCTAATTTTGACGTTACTGTCCTATTTAATTTTACATCAACACGGCAACATTCTCGAAGTAATTTCGCAAAGCCGATTGTCAATTTCAGCGCAAAAAAGCCTAGAGCTTAGTTTAATAGCATTGGAATTTTTCAATATTCTTCCGTTATTTCTTGATCGAAATTATTAAAGTTAGTGAATTACTAGTCAATAAATAAAAGAAAACAAGTGATAGCCTATTGTTTATCGTACACAAACCAGCAAACTTTACTGCGCTAACCTACAGATTTCTTTTCACAGGCCTGACACCCGCCCCAACGCCTCCTATCTTGAAATTTTGAGTACTTAATTGAAGCTGGCATTCCCCTCTACCTCGCCTTTAGAAAGTGAATTTTATCGCTCTGTCCGGAAATAAATTCAACGTATTTGAATTACCATCTTATAAAAGGAAAGCAGAACAAAACGAAATTATGTCCCAGTTGAATACACCGGAAAAAGATGCTGTTGGCAAACCCCCTACTAATCGGCAACAAAGTGCGCACAGCCCAAATTTGACTTTGCAGCTTCCCAGTCCCATTATTACAAAACGCACACGCACTGCCTCAACGTGAGTTAATATTTTATATTATATTTTCTAGAAAAATGTATAAATATTTGAGTAGAAAAAGATTATTCTTATTATCTCAACTTATCTGCTTTTGATTATTTTCACTTAATATTTGTTAATTACCATTTTCGAAAAAAATTTTGCATGATATGTGTATATACTTACAGGTCGGCTCGTGCCTTAGAAAATCCAATTGAAACCGGAATCGTTAAGGCATTTAGTCGTTCGAAGGGACATGGGTTCATTTCACCAAAGTCGGGTGGTGAAGAACTCTTCTGTCATGTCTCTGAGTAAGTAAAAATATTATTTCGAGGTCTTTACACATAATACATGAAATCAAATTGTAGTATTGATGGTGAATATGTGCCACAACCAGGCGATGAAGTAAGGTACCGCCTATGTGCAATTCCGCCAAAATTCGAAAAACACCAAGCAGTTCATGTACAAATTATCAACTTAACACCAGAAGTGCATCATAAGTGGGAGGAGCCTGTCTACCCCGATTCTCCTGCTCAATAAAGTGTTGCTGAAGTTGCAATTTATTAATTGTACACTCTTTCCATGTCACAAAAATCCTTGGCCAGTGGTAAAAATAAGTGTATAGTTAAATATTTCTTAAAAATACCGAAATTTGCCATTAAAATAGCAGTTTAACAAATTTTATATGAGCAGCTCACACAATTAAAAATTTTTACACTTTTTTACTACAACAATAAGAGCGACCGTAGAAATAAAACATCGAAAATAATTCAATTTCAAGAAAAAACTTAATAGGCTGCAGGGAACAGTGCACACAGTATGCATATTTTTTTTATTAACGAAATATCTTAATTGAAACCGGAACATCCGCAAAGTAAAATTTAAACAAATTCTGTTTTAAAAGTAGAAAGGGAAATCATTGTGTGCTCAGCTAAACTGTATCGCAATCAAATATCTAACATATAGTGTAAAATAAATCTACGGCATGAGCCTTGGTGAATACATGTGTATTGTTTATGTTCAACATTTCAATAATAATTAATCCTCAAGGACAGTAGCCAATTGCGTCCAGTATTCATGTGCAGAAGTAGTGTCAACATATGTAAGCAAGTAAATAAAAGTTAAATTGGCAATGTTATCATTCTTTTATTCGCTAACGCTGGATTAAAATTGTTGTTCGTTATTAACTGCTATCAGTTAATGTCATTTTTAATATTGTTTCCTAAAATAAATCTGAGTGTCGCTCAATGTTTTAAATAACTTATCTAAACCGTTTTTAATTCAATATTCTGTATTGTAATTAAAGTAATATCTTAAATATTAATACTAAATATCTTAATGGCTTGCTGGAATGTTATTCAGGTTAATTTATTAATTGAAATTCTAAATGAAATTTCCGTATAAAACAATCATACTCACATAGATAGTATTTGTACTTTATGCTACTTTTCTTGATCAAATAAAAATAAATAAAGAATCGTAATTTTTTTTTAGCTCATACATATATCCTCTTTGAATTTTTAAATGGTATAGTGCCTAATGTTTCATTTTCTCATCCAAAAAAATTCAATTTGATGCCTTCCATATCCGTAGATATCCATTGTAGGAGTTTCACATAAATATGTATTTAGCTTAGATCTGATCCATGTGAAAGCTTGGAAGTGATTTTGAGAACCCTAATTGGTTTGGATATTAGCTTTAAAAAAATTACCAAAACGTACCTAGAAACAAAATAGTAGCATTTTCGTGCAACCCTGCAAAATCGAATTTGCCCAACTATCACACAATACACTCATCCGGCATCATGCAGCGCAGTTTGTTTCTGCGTACTTAATTTAATTTATATGCTCTGATTAAAGTTAAATAACGCAATTATTTATGTTTGAGTTGTACACCATTCGCAAATTGTTATTATTTTTACCGAAATACAGCATATTAGAAAATAAAGTAATAATATTTTGCGTTGAAAACGAAATGTTCGGCAACTACATTTTTAGGCTGCTGTCATGGTGTCAGAAATGTTGTGAAGACGAAATTGGCAACGCTGTTTTGTTCAGTCTCTGTGTGCGGTTTGTGTGGTGCGTGAAAAATTTTCCCGTTTTGTGTTGGTGGATAGCGGAAACATGAAAACTTGTTCAATCTGATTGTTAATTAATGGAAAAAGTAAATAAAAGAGCTATTATAAGTATATCTAAGCGAAAAGTTTAATACTTTTTCGTAAGTTTATTTGCATATAGAATATATAAACATTGTATGAGAAACCGTGCAGTGGAAAAAATGTTGAAAATATTTGTGGCAATGCAGTGTGAAAGCGACGAAAACGCAGCATAAAGTGAAAAAACCGAAAAGATAAATAATAAAGAAATTGAGAAAAGTGTTTGTGTGGTCTCGCCCCTTTTTGATGCTGGGAATTGCACGAAACTGTGTGTTGAAAAATATTCAAAAAGAAAAAGCTCGGTTTTTTTTTAAAGAAAATATTTTTAAGTTACTTTGTATTTTTCAATACTATTGTTTTATTCTGTCCATTTCCAATATCTTTACACAACTGGTCATGTACAAAAAAGCGTTTCCTGTCGATTTGTGCTTTTCCAGACAACATCCACCGTTGCAGCGGCCATAACTTTGTTTCTATTATGTTTATGCGTGTGCGTGTGTCGGTGTCCTTTGGCTCGTTTCTTTACATTACTTCCCACTTTTAATGCTTTTCTGCCCTTTGGATATACATATGCGATATATATATGTATTACATACCTTTATTTATGTATTTGTCGTTCTACATAAGGATATATTTGGCAAAATAGTCGCATGAGAAAATTAGGATATTTTTACACAAACAACAACACTTAACAATAATTTAATTGTGATAAGGTGGCCTTCACTAATATATCCAAAAACCTAATTTATCTAATGCTGTACAGACAAAATTATAAAATGCCACTCATCATTTAATTTGTAAGAAATATTTTGCAAAGAAATTTAATTTTTTTATAAATATTATCTTTGAATTTTTCAATTGCAAGTATGTTAATACTTTAAAAGCAAAAATATAATATAAAATATTTTGTGCGAAATGTGTTAAACGTTGGGCTTTGGCCTCAAGCAAAATATTTTATTCTTATCTAAATAGTTAGTTTTAATATGACAAATATATTTGTTTCTATGCTTAGTAAACATTTTCACTATATCGACGAAAGTTTTTAATGCTCTCAGTTTTGTGTAAGCGAGGAGAATTCAGTGTTGTGGATTTGAGGTGAGTAGAAATTATATATCTAATTATGTATATACATATATGTATTTAATTGTATTCAGAAATATATATTAATTAATTTTTCCACATTACAGACTTTTAAGCTCGCTAATTGTAAAACATTTTGACTAAAATATGAAAAAAGTCTTAATTTTATATGAAGGCTTATTTCTGTCATAACTTTAAATTTTAAATCATAAATTCAATATTCAAGTTTATTTGATGAAATAACTGATATCAACCATAAAATAAAGCCATCATCTCTGGTGGTTTTGTTGGTGTGTCTGTGTGATTTATGTATATAATCATTAAATATATGCGTTCATTTCCATATGTACAGATGCTCAGCGTAAAAAAATGATTCTGTAATAATGTATTTAGAATCCATTTAACAAATATGCCAATTGTTCCGTAGCGCATACGTATGCCATTCTCGCTATTGCGGAACAACCATTAGTGAATCGCACATGTGTTTTCACTGCAAACACGCATACAAGCATTGTATTCATACAATTTTCCTTTATAAATTCCATTTGAAGGCAAAACACTTGTACGCACCACTTAATAATTCCTTGCATCAAATAATAATGGTGTCATAATGTCAGTTCGTACTTTATACTTTTATTTATTATTGGTCCGGCTACAGCTGCTCCTCTCGTGTGCTGACTGCACAGCTGCCTTCGGTGCAATTGAACGCATTGTTATTGCAGTTGTAGACGAATGGGCTCTTGTTGCTTGTAAATTAATTCAATCAAAAGCCACCAAATAATGAGGGCCTCAAGAAGTCGTGAAGGGAATGTGGAAAAGCAAAGCGAATAAAGAATTTACTGTTGTAAGCGTTAAAAAATTGATGCAATCTTCTTTTTTCTTGTATATGTACATTTTCCCTTATCTTTTCTTGCTCTTCGGCGTTGCAGCATATTGCTGCTGTGGCTATTATTGTTGATTCTTGCTTTGCGTATCAATAAATAAGTCAATGCACTATTTTCGAGAATTAAGAGTAAATAGTTGTGTTATTTGTTTATGCATCGTGTAGGTATGTGTACATTGGTTGTTGAATATATGCTTTATTTATTGGAGTACTACTGCTTATTAGGTGTATTCCTTATAAACAGTTTTATTTGTATACACTGCGTTTTTTTGGTATTAGCTTTATATTTTGTTTATTTTTGGCTCTATTTGTATTTAACCCTTGTGGCACACATCAGGTTTTCACTTTTTTTTCAGTTTTTTTTTCTCTTTTAAAGAGCTCTAGTTGGGGTATTTCATCTTTTGTTGTTGCAGCGATACAAAATATTTCTTAACTACTTTTGTAGAATCTAAAAAGTTCGCAATCCTTGGTAGATAAAAATCGTAAATATCATTGTTTATATTTTATATAAAAATCGTTGGGTGGCAACATTTTAATGATTTTGAATTATAATAATTTTTGTCTAAGAACAAAATGTTTTGAAGGCAAATAAATAATTATTACTAAACATAGTTTTATAAAATTTTTGAAAAATATATATTGTTGTTAGTCTAAATTAGCTAAGGGTTAAAGTGGTGTGCTACAACGTAAAGTGTAATGCAGTTGAATGCATACAATGCTTGTGCTCGATTTTCAAAGTATCGGATTCTAAACATTTAAAGCTATAAATATCAGCTCAAACTTCTAATACTTTTTATATGCTGCCTCGACCTTTGTTTACCATTCGTGGGGCGACACACAAACATGTGGTTTGCTCCACGCACTATGATGGGTAAACATTGACTAGATGATATCTCACTTGCTTTTGAAGTTGCTTTGCCGCGGTCGGGAACACACACACATTTGTGTGTATTTACGTTGGTGCATGTCGTACACACATATGTACACTGGCACCTTTGCTGCTCACTGCTTGTCTTATCACGCCAGCGACATTGTTTGTACGAGTTGTTGCTGAGCCCATTCATCTCCATTTTATATAGCTTCCCCGAAGCCCTCTGTATTTAACTTTATGTTGCTCGGCAGCCCGATATTTCTCCTAGCCGCGGCTTTTATGTGCGCATCTAGCGGTTTGTGTGTGCGTGTTGTTTTATTTGTCTGTCATTGGCCTGCTTCTATTTGGTCTATCTAGCTGCCATGAAGAAATGCATATTACCGCTGCATTTACACACAAAATACATACATATCTATACAGAAATTATGTATTATTTGTGTACACAAATGATACCCTTCTTATTTAGTCACTTTCCGTGCCTGCTTCGTTATACTCGTTGTCTCACTTTGGGCTCTAATAAGTCGCAGCCACACTTGACTCACATTTGGTGCATGTCTATCAGCACCTCCTGTGTGAGACGTTGCTCGAGCGCCCATTCCTTGGCGTTGTTTTAAATATTTGCTTCTAAAAATAGCTGCGACAATACTTTGCTCTGGCTCCTGCCTGGTTGCCGCAATGTGTTGCACACATATTGCTAGTGCAAATAGACATCTGCACATCCCAATACATATGTATCGTTCCATTTACTTACAGTGACTTGCAAAAGTGTTGACGCAACAATTTTTCGCTCTGTTTGGAGTTTCGTTTTGAGCGCAGCATTTCGAGTCAAAACCGAGTTAAAAACTCATTTTTAATGAAAATAATTGTTGTTGTTGTTGTTGGAAAGACAGAAAAAAAACTTAAAGTAATTTCGAGAAATGGTTTCGATTTGAGAGTTGTTGGTCTGAAAAAAATTCGGATCCGTTTCGGTTGCTTAGACTTGAGTGTGGTGGGAACGGCAATGGAAATAGTTGTTGTTGTTGTTGTTGTAGCGGCAGAATTCTGCCGAGTTGACAGTCCTTGGCCGGATAAAAATCCGGGTCCGTTCCGGTTACGTAGACCCGAATGTCGTGGGAACGGAATGAAAATAGTTCGGTGTGGTTGGGGGTCGTAATTACTTGTTCTCATACTCCTTCCCCTTCCTTTTGATATCCAAATATTGATTCGGTTTGAAAGTAAAACTTGTGAAACCAATCCTTGTTGTTTTTGTAATGGTTATGTAGTCTCCGTTAGGCTGGTAAGGTTCAGATAACTTGTCATCGAGGTCATCCATCGGTAGGCCTAGGAAACGTGCTGTTCGACGGCGCCGGACTATGGAGTGGAGTCTCAGATGGGCATGCAAAAAATTGGTTAGAGTCATGCAGGGACTCATTGCATGCTGGGTACATATTGATATGTCGGGGTCGATTCTCGATAAGTGGGAGATTAACCTGCTTTAGTATCCAGAACGTAGCCCTTGGCTGTGAGTCTTCCAATGTGATTACACCAGTATTACGCAATAAACCAGACCCTGCTGAAAAATTATTATTTCGTCGAGAAGCTACAGTACAATTGTTTTTTACACTTGGTTTTCCTTTCTTTCAAGAGCAAGTCTGCGATTCACTGTTTCGATGGAGTTTAGCTTCATGCTCGTTATTGCTGTCGTGGCAAGCTGGCGCATTTGTTCTTTGCACTGTTTGCAGCTGCGAAATATGGTGCAATGTCAACTATTGTGTCGAGTTGAGGAGCGAACTGGGCAGGATTCATTGCCGCCTTAGAAAATATAAATAAAAACAGTGTGATATCATTGCCGTAGTCGTCGTCCGTTCTTATCGAATGCGTCGCACTGTTTTATTGTTACAAGAAGCTTACGCACTCAATACTTTCTAAACTCTTTGGCGAGTAAATTGAAATTTATGCATGTTTTGGTTTGCAAATGAAGCAGTTCATTTACACAAAGGTATTTTGATTTTCTGTATGTTCTTTCTATATGTTCAAATACATTTTAGCATTATAGCATTTCCGGCAGTTGTGTTTCTTAGGTTATGTTTGAAGCTTGAACTGAATTGTTGGACTGCTCATCCTAAGTATAAGTGGTGTGTTAAAAAAAGCGGAGTTTTTAAAATTAAAGTTTCGAAAGTTTGGAGAGTGCAATTGTCAAATTTGCCTCATATTGCGTACGAGCCAGAGATGATTCGGTGAGACTTATTCTTATTTCCAAAAATAAAGATAACCTTAATGGACCGTCGTTTTACAAGCATTGATTGAATTTAAAGCGCATCGCTGAAAGAGCTAAAGGCTATCCAAAAAATCCAGTTTTAGAAGTGTTTCCATGATTAGAAGAATGTGCACCAATTTGAAGGCGACAACATTGATGAAGAAGACGAATGAATAATTTTTTTTTTTTTTCAAAACGAAAATTCTCGCCATTTTTCAACACACCTCATACATTACAATTGTTTTGCATAGCCTTTTAAAACTCTCGAATTTCTTCCTTTCACTTAAAACCTTCCAAAATATTGAATAATCTTTTCTCTTTATTTTTTTTTTTGCCCACGTTTTTGCCATAAGCAATATTTTCAAAACCACGACTTTAGTATTCATAAACAATAACCGAAGTTTTGCACAACCAGCCTCCTCAAACATTCATTGACAACACTCTCTCTTACTCACTGTCGCTCGCCAGCTCGGACTATCAGTTTCGTGCTTCGCAGTAAGAACAGACTTAATTAAAATTAATTCAAATAATTTGAAACTTTCCAGAGCGTACTAATGAACTTTTCTGCGCTTCCCTTCAGTGTTTCTTCCTTTCGCATTGAACCATAGTTTCGTTCTTTGCATTTTACTTTTTAACTCCCCAAAGTGAGTTGGCCTCTTGCAGCGCCACCCACACCGCGCCACAGTCTCCGCATTATCATATCATGGTATCGCTTTCCAACTCATTCCATCCTTTGGCCATTTGGTTGCCGCCAACGCTGCGCCACTTTAATGCCGCAAACTCATACATCTTGCTCGGTAATGCCGGTAAAGTAATAAAAGCCCGTAGAACTGGGTTAGTAACTACTTTGCCACATCGATGCATAGTTTTGCATGGGCCATCGATCGCTACGGCGTGCCGTGCCGGCACCGCAACGCCCGCAACACCTGCGTTTCTGTGGCTCACAATAACTTTGTTGTTGGCGGAAAAGATAACAGCTGCCAATATCTGTGTGTGCGCATCTGTATATACTATATATGCACCTTAATGCTTGGCTATTTACCTCGGCGAGTGGACAGCGCTTACAAGCGGTGGAAGAAGGCGGCCGTGCAACAAATTGCCAGTAAGCGTTCATGCAACAAAACGAATGCAAAATAGCGGAAAAGCTTTTAAATGAAATGAAATCAAATAAACAATAACTGTAACGACATCAACGCCGGCGTCGCCAACCGAGCACGGCAAGAATAATACTAGTCGGTAAAGGCTGGTGCGAATAGCAACAGCAACAACTGCGCTGGCGTTTCAGCAATCACTATTAACCGGCAATATCCATGCTCCATTGTGGGTTTGTGTGTAAGTGACACAAAGGCTGCGAGCTTACAAAGGCGGTTATTGATAAAGTGGCGAGGAAAGTCGGCGAACGCAGCGGTGCAGTCAAGCAAGCACCTGGCAAATGAACAGAGGTGTTGCTGCCACCGTTGTTACCGCTGCCGGTTGCACGTCGGAAGCAGCAAAAGTGATATGAGCCCGAACTGAAAGCAATGTTCATGAAGAATTACAACTATAAAAACAACTGCGAAGAGAGTAGAAAATAAAAACTCAGTGGATGAACAAAAAAAATATAAGAAAATAGCCTTGACAGGGTTCTAGCTGTGCTTTGTGCTTCTTTTCGCAATGTGGCGCCAATTGGAGGTTCCTAGTGAAATTAGGTCCTTCTCCACCTGGTCTTTCCAACGGAGTGTAGGTCTTCCTCTTCCTCTGTTTTCACCGATGGGTACTTCGTCTAATACTTTCAGAACTGGAGTATTTTCGTCCATTCGGACGACATGATCTAGCCAGCGGCTAGCTGTCTTTTAATTCGCTGAATTATGTCAATGTCGTGGTATATGTCATACAGCTTATGCGCAAAGGACCATATATCTTCCGCAGAACCTTTCTCTCGAAAACTCGTAACGTCAACCCATCAGATGTTGTCATCGTCCATGCCTCTGCACCATATAGCAGGACGTTGAGAGAGGACTTTAATTCTTAATAGTCTACTCGGTCCGAAGTAGCACCTGTTGGCAAGAGTTATTCTGCGTTGGATTTCGATGCTGACATTGTTGTTACTGTTAATACTGGTTCCAAGATGAATGAATTATCTACGAATACATATGGCTCAAGCAGCTCACGACTTCTGGTGTTAGACCAAGTATCCTCCGGGTAGCCAAAGGTCTTCCGAATTGAAGGCGAGATAAAGTGAGAAGGCGAACCACCCCTTCCCAGTGTTGTGCGTTGGGTTTGGGACTCGCCACCTAAAAAGCCTTCCCGATGAAAAGAAAGCAAAAGTCTCGGACGAGAGACCTCCTTTTGATGACGATAGTCCTTGGTCGGGGTTCACAGATCACAGGAGTCAGTTTATCAGTGTATACCTCTGACTAGCTATCTGTGTGTCTGTCGAGCTCAGCTCTTTATCTGTCTGTCTGTTAATTTTCGGAGAAAGCTTACGCTTTTTTGAAATACTAATTTTAAGGTTAATGATGAAGTAGGTGGGTTCCTCGCTATAGAAATCGATGCAGGCACTAATTGCCAATTGTGAAAGGGCAAGTAAGGGCCAACAAGAAATTAAAGAAACTTTATCAACGCGGTTGTCCAGCAATATAACAGTAATTTACTACATGCCAATATTTGACCTTGACGAATTACTGAAAGAAAAAAACGTAAATAGTACGGTGTCACTCAAGAACCAGCCGTTCACTTATAATGCGCCGACATTAAAATAAATGCTGACAATTGGAAATGTGGCACAAACATCTTACCTCGAGCCACATGCTGCGCCGCCCTCCTTGTGACCTTTTCCTGCAACACCCTTTGTGCAACAATAAATACTCGCACTTATCGCTCATCTAAAGTTTCGCGAAATGAAGTGAAGTTCCCACAATGGGAACGAAGAGAAATGGCTTACTGCAAAACTTTGATTTCAACGATAAACTCACTTGAAAAGCTCAAGTCACATAAACACATGCAACATAACGGTACACAGTTCGAAGTTAGTGAGATCATCAATTAAGTTTTCTGCGCTGTGACAATTTTTCCACTTTTGCCTTGAAATTGCGCAAATGGAAAAATGTGTTCCGACACTGAAACAGTGCCGATGGGTTCGTCTGCAGCGGAATCGGCGAGGAGTTGTGGAAGTTACGTTAAAGAGATTGCTTCAAGAGCGCCACTGAGCGATTGCTACTTTTGTACTTTGCTGCGCTGCGTTCAAGTTGAGCGGTTAAACTTCATGCTGTTCCACTCTTGGCAACTCCACTCCACTCCGCTCCGCTCGGCTCGACAAGAACAAGGAAAAGTCAGCCCACTAACATTCTCGTATGTAACAAGTTGAGAAGAACAAAACGAACAAAAAAAAATCAAAAGGCACAACTGTGCTTGGCAGGGTCAATTGAAGGTACAATTGCAGCGTTGACTATTTCTTGTTGTCGTCAGCCTTGGCGCGCATTTTCTGTTCATCATGGCTATGAGTGGCACTTGACGTGCTTTCAACTGTGTACTCACTGGCCTACTGAGTGCTTGAGCCGAAGTTGCTGGGCCGGCCACTCTCCATTAGACGCTGTTTTCCCCTTTGAATTTGTTGTTGGCTCCTTTTGTTGTACATAAAAATTATTTCGATTAGTAACCAACCCTTGAGGTGGTTGAGTATTAGTGGAATTATGTGACATTGTTTGAACGGTACAGTAGAGGGTCGTGAAATTGTCCTTTGTAGTTATTGTGAAACAAATCTATGTTGAAGCGATAACTTTCCTTATTTTCTTAGATGTTGCCAGTAGTTTTGGCGTTGTTATAGCCTATGTGACTTTTTGGTCTTTGGCCACTTCGTGTTTGATACCCCTCGTGCTCACTCGAGTCCTCGAGTCTACAGGCCTCCAGAAAAATTAAATGGACTTTACTATATTTTCGGTCTTAAGTCTTGAACTCTGCTTTTAAAACGTTTATCGCTGAGTCTACCCTCCTCAAGAAGGTAACTTCATACCGTTGATTCTTCCAACTCACCGCAAGTTTCTTTTTCTGAGCTACCAGGCCATGTTTGACATTTAGAAATGAACCAAAAAATCTGCAAAAATGCTTCTCTATGAACAAATACCGGCTAAACTGTCATCAACTCTATTATGAGGGATATGATTGTGCGAGCTAAAAGTATATCCAAAAATATATCGCTATACTATATAATAAAGAAGCCAGATATAAACACAAATGTCATCCATAGACTACTTACATTAGCATTGCTTTACTTGATGCCACTCATAGGGCGGCAAGTCCATGCATTACGTAAGTGCTGTCAGTTTTTTTTTTTTGAGTTGAGCTGACTTCTCTTTACGTCATCATTTCTATTTTATGTTGGCTTTGATGATGGAGATATTTACTTAAATTGTTGCTAGGATGCGCAATGAATTCTTGTGTCCCATTTTATTTTATGGCATTTCCATTGTTAAACTTAATTACTCACCTGCATACATTCTCTACTAACACATAAATACAAACAGTGTGGGGCTCCAACTATTTAGTTTGCGAACATTGTCCTGTCGACATTATACCAAGTTAACTACTTTCCATCCACTGCCATCTCGTATATTTGAACTGATTGCTTTATTTTACCTTTTTACGACTTGATGGGCTAATGGGTTGTATTCACAGTTGATAGATAGTAATCAGATGCTATAAAATGCAAACTAATTGCTAATGATACGATAAGAGCGCCCTCTATACCGTTATACCGTGTGACGTAATTTGCATTATTTATAGGCCGTTGTGAGTGGTAATGCCTATTTTGTTATCACCTCAACTACTTTAATGTGCGATTAAGTATTATAGATTAATTGATAGCTATTATTTTAGTTGCCGTTAATTAAAGGGAGCGATGCTATAATTACCATAAATAGATATTAGGTTGTCAAAAAAGACTTGCGGTATTTTCGCTGGTTGTCGCTGAAAGTGCGTAGTTCTAGTTTTATTCGTCGCATCGGGTCATGCTATACCTTTTTGGAAAGCTCATTTCACGCGCTGTTTGATTGATTGTCGTTTCTTTTAAGTCGTTCGTGAGTTATAGCGTCGCAAACAGGGAGCAAATTGAAGAGAAAATACGGCATATTTTACAGTACTACTACGATAAAGGCAAAAATGCATCTTAAGCCGCCAATAAAATTTGTGCAGTCTATGGACCCGATACAGTTTCCATTTCCACCGCACAATGATGGTTTCAACGTTTTTGTTCTGGTGTAGAGGTGGTCGAAGATGCGCGATTCAAATCGCTGAATTGGTCGAAAGAGACCGGCATAGTAGTCATAAAACCCGGTTATAAACTATTTGAAGAAGCTTGGAGTCACAAAAGAAGCTCGATGTATGGGTGCCACACGAATTGATTCAATAAAAATACCGCAAGACTTTTTTTGACAACCCAATATATTGCTTTAAAAAATCTTTGGGCTTCACAAATGTTGGTCTACGTCGGCTATGTCTCAGATGGTCCATTCGTTGAGTCTAATTTTAACTGGCGAATAACACGCGTGATGTTTTGCTCTGAGACCTGAATCGGAGCGGAATTTTCCGCACAGAATTTAGACTTTACATATCCACACAAGAAGTCTAGCGGTGAAATATCGCAAGATTCAAAACATGAAATTCTCTGCTTACCGAAGTGTTCTCTCAATAAATCCATTGATTGGTGGGATCTGCTTGAAGTGGCGCCGTCTTGTTGAAATCAAATGTCGCCGAGTTCACGAGCTTCGATTTCAAGCATTAAATAGTCGGTTATCATGGCGATAATGGTCGCCATTGACGGTTACATTCACAGCGGCATCAACTATGAAGAAATAAGACCGCTTATTCCACCAGTCCCCAAACCACACCAAACCGTTGCTTTTTTTGGTGGAAATGGTAGCTCTTGAACCTCTTTAGGTTGCTTTTCGTCCTAAACGTAGCAATTTTACTTGTTTACATATCTTATCGCCTAACAAAATTTGGCTCGAAAAAGTCGGATTATCTTGGCACTTTTCAAGAGTCCATAGAGCGAGGCAAAGTCACTTGCGAAGGTCGAGCGGCTTCAGTTTTTGCACAAGCTGAATAGACTCTCCACCGTCTTCGTGTGCACTCTCAGCTACGGCTGCTATATTTTCTTAACAGCGTGCTCTACGTGATCTATTTGGTCGAATATTATCCAATAATGAATGCTGAATCTCGACATGTGTTTTGGTGTTGTGAATAGTGAGCTCAGTAGGTCGATTATGTTGAACAGAAGTTGAGAGAGGCGTGCAAAACTCAATCTTTACAGAACATGAATTTTCGTACTATAATGGTAACGGATGTTCTGGCGTAAGTCTTTCTATGATGAAATGCCAAATAATACTGAACAAACAGAACATGACAGCTTGACACGACTCACGCGTGATCTGTCAAAAAAGGATATTGAAAAAAGTACCACTCTCGGATCACCCTACATCGTTTATAAACTGAGTCAAGTCTCACAACGGTTGATTCATATTTAGTGGCAATGCGCCATTTTAAGTCACTTGTGTTCTTTGGGTCAGATATTCTATCATATACTTATATAAACGCTCAGGTGGTGATAAATATTTGTCTACAAACATGGAAATGATTCGCCGTTTGTTGAACGTATGCAATGAGTACGCTTTTGTTGCTAACTTTGGTCGGCTCGAGCCCAGGCCACATTGTCCTGTCGTGTCTATTCGCGCCTCCACAGTTTTCCATCCTCCATATTACACATATGTTTATAGGCTGGATAGGACGAGTATGAAGGCAACTTGCAAGTTTTTGCACTTTTCACTTCCTGCTTATTCCGTTTTTTAGGCTTTACTAGCTTAACTGGCTGCTGCCGCCTGCCTTTCGTCCATATGGACAGGAAGTTCAATGCTCTGCTATTTCGTTAGGATATTAGTACAAACAAGCAACTTGGAATTTGCATACATGTTCTGCTATGCTAAGCGGTGGGATGTGCTCTTGTTGCACTCGTAAATGTACTTTGTGTTCCCGACTGGAAGCTCTTTTTGAATATACCAGTAAATATCCTCACGCCTTGCTTTGTCAGAGAAAAGAGCGAACAATTGAACAAAGTTTTGACTCAAAATTGGACGAAGGTGACGTTTTGCTTTGCTCAAATATCTATACTAAACACCGAAATCATTTTTTTATAGAGTTTAATCTTCGTTCCTCCAAAATATTTTGGACCAGAACTAGCCTATTCTGATATAATTTCTGTTTGTGGTACAATTGTTTCTACTAACTTATATTTTAATCATCTGCTCAAAGGTAACTTAGAACTTTCTTCAACAACTTCGATTATAGTTCCGAAGCCTCGCTGTCTTCTATTACTCCATAAAGCATTAGTAGCTTTAGAAAGCATTTAATACGCTGATCATTGCGCCGATTCCTGTCTCTATTTCCCGCTGGGAATTTATGGAAGCAAACACAGGCTTACGAAGTATTCTTGAATAAATGCGAGCAAATCAAGTGAAGCTGAAGAACTCACACACGTTCGCGCCATAAATATGTTTGTCGATGTGTGTACGCAAAGCCCACGACAGCAATTGCATTTCATTCCATTCTATTCTGATCGCAAGTATCAACATTGTTGCTTCCGAACACTATGTGCACACACCCCCCTCCATACATATAGCGGAGTATACATGTATGCATATAGAGTGATATAGGCATAGTCAAGCGGTCCGAGCGCACTAAAGTTGCATAGAAAAAGAGAAAATTATAATGGTTCGAACAGCCGATAGCCTCTGACACGACTGCCCTCTGGCACACTGCCGCCTCTTGCCCTCTGTATTTGCTCTTTCCACCGGACGGTGGGCATCTTCATGTAGAAAATAAAGCGTATGTGCTGCGCCTGCTCCGCCCTCACATAAATATGTGTTATGTGTTCGTACCCCGCCTACTCGCTCCCGTTGACGTTCCAAAGTTGTAGCATTTTCATTGATAAATATTGATTTCTCTTTTCCTGGCGGAATAATAAAGTGGCTGAAATGCTTTCCATTGAAAAGAGTTTCTGGTTTTGTGCAGATTTGCAATTCAACGCATTCTAACCGGAAAGCAAGTGCTTCCACAAAATACAAAAAAAAAAAAATAAACAACGACAACAAGTGAAATGCATTTATATAATAATTTCATGTATTTCAATTGATCACAGTTTAAATCCGTACCATTTAATATTGCTTTGAGCTAGCAAACAGGAAGTGAAGTTCAGGACACAAATTCTCCGTTTTATTTGCTGAGAGAATAAACCGTATTTCTTCTTTATGGCCAACAGAACTAGTACACACATTCATTTATTTTAGATTCCTTTGACTTGCCAGTTTTGCGAGAAGGCTGAATCGAACAAAGAACTGGCATAAATAAAAATCGAAAAGATATAAAAGATAGGAAAGATTTGAAAGAGTGTATTGAATTAAACAGGTTAACTTTGTTGTTGAAGACTTTTCATACATATATTTAAGAGGCAAACATTGTAAGACAACCTAAAAACATCGATTTTTGGGGTTTAAATGAAAACACTGTTTTTAAGGATATATTTAACATGTTTCAAGAATGCTCCAATGTTTCAAGAGTGATCCCAGCCTTTGTTATGGGTGAAACCTAAAAAACGCGTCCAAAAATAAACTGGTGAACCGGATTGAACTGAGCGGCTACCCTTGAAATGCCTGTAACTCAAAAACTATTTGAAATTTTAGTATGTTATCGAAATATGAATACCCGAAAACACACTAGATGTGTTCCTTTATCCTTCTTCTCACAGATTTCGTTAGCTGTTCCTCGATTAATCATGAATTTTAGTTTCATTTTGGAAAAAAAACAACATGGAAACTTAAATTCTTTGCTCATTTTCCATTTAACAAAAGGATGTATATAAAAAAGTGTTTCTAAACGGCATGAAAATGGTTCAAAATTTGACGAAATATTCACGAGTACAATGCAGTATGCGATGGTGTACTATCGTAAAGCAGCAACCATGAGTTTTCGGCCCACATTTCTAGATTCTTTTTACGAATAGCTTCGCGCAAACCACGAAAAACACTCAAATAAAATTCCTTCAATTTGGCCCGAAAAGTCTCAACATAATCTTGATTTTTTCGGCTTCGCTCAGCTTGCGATCCAATATTCGGTCGATTGATTGTCCGCGTCGTAAGCATAAATTTAAGACACATTGCCACCATGACATCCTGACAAAAAATATGTTCGACAATGCACTGTTTTCGAAAAAGTTGAGTGCTTTCACTTTATTAGGTCCAAATGATCTTTAAAAATGATTTTTACTGATTCTCCCGACATCCCAACGATCACTGTTAATCGTCGATTCGCACGAACCAATTTCTTTATTTTATTGACGTGTTGACCAGCAGTTGATATTGATGACCATGTTGGACCTGGTTCGACGTCAACGCGTTCTCGACCCTCTTTGAATAATTTGTACCAATCAAAAACACTTGTTCGCGACAAACAATTATGATCGAAGGCGAAATTTAATGGAGCTTCAACGGGCAGTGGATTTTCACGCGAAATTTAAATTAAAAAGTCTCACTACTTTTTGCCCACAGTAGTATGCTCCGCGGCCTCCAGCAAAATGGTAGGACCCGAACCATTTACGGGGGTGGGTCCCCACACCTTGAAGGAGCTGCTCCGTAGAGAGGAAAGAGTAGGCAGAGAGAAGTATTGGCTACAGGCTCATGGCATGAGACACGCCATACTGCTAATGGGAGGTTACAACCTGAAGAGGTTCAAAATTATAATAAACCTCCCAAGGAACCAACTCAAGCTATTGGTCGCATGGTACACTGGTCACTGCAGGCTAAACAGGCATCTGCCTAGCATGGGCCTATCAGCTTGCGCCAGCTGTCGTTTCTGCGGCATGGAGCCTGAAACCCCGGAGCATCTGCTGTTTGACTGCCCAGCAGTCTGTAGACGCAAATCAAAGGCCCTTGGAGTGCTGTCTCCGGATAGTGATCGCATTGCCTCGCTACCGCCTGGAAGTCTGCTGGACTTTATCAATGGGCTGGGTCTAAGCGAGTCAATGTGAGTAAGGAGAGGCCACAATAGACCAAAGGTCGCAGTGCATTCCTCATCTGCATTCATTCATTCATTCATGTCAGTATAGGGTTTCAGACATTTCTTCTTAAGAACAAGCCTAACCCAAATCAATAACTATTGCTGTTGAGATAATCTTACGCCTCTTCTATTCCATAAATTATTACTTGTATACATATATACATAAGTATATTACTTAGTACAATCGAAATGCTCTGGAATATCACTTCAATATTTTTTATTACTTTCTACTTCAGCACTTAATAAAATAATAGGGACAAGTAATTCAATTACACCGGCCCCTGCTTCATGCCATCGCCAGCAATCAGCGCATTCAAGGACAAAAGCGAGCCCATAAAGCTTTTGAGTTATAAACTAGACTTAATACTTAAACACGCACACACAACACAGTAATTTGCAGTAGGAATCAGAGTTGTTTTTTAAATCAAGCAGATAAGGCAAAAGTGAATGTGCATTTGTTATGTTCTATATGTGTGTATTCACGCAACTAATCGCTTGCTCTATTCATAAAGCACAGTTAAAAAATACACGCAAAAGTACATTTTTTTAGAGGTAGATTTTCAATTAGAATTGAGAATGTTTCAGACATCAGAAAGTGCCATTTGCTTGACTTAACCTCATAATTAGACTGCTGAACAGCTCGCTGGCAATCATGAATTTTAGTCCAAAATCAGTAGTTCAGAGTTCGAAAAAGTGATTTCGCCTTTAGCGTCGATATATCACTGGTTTAGTTATTGCCGATTTTAGGCAACACGTTCAAACTTATGATTCAATGCGTGGAGAGTCAAGATGCTTAATTCTGAAGGCGATCGCATGTCGATGAGTTCCAATACTGGTGACATGTTTTCAAAAGTTGGCGCTACATGACGCATCGGATTCGTGCCATTTTGGAAAACTTACATTGTTTCTTACTGCATTTACTTTATTTTTTTGTGCGTAAAGACATCGCTATTACAGCAATGAAAGTATTCGAATATGCTGAAAAAGGCAGTCTTTTGGACTAGACAGTTCACATTTAAAGTTTCTTCTTGTCTACGTTTCGCGATGAATTGCATTTTAGCGTGTTATACAGCTCTTAAAAAACACCCTTAAATAACAAAGAATTAAATGGCAAATCAGAAGTGCCATTTCTTAGCACTTAACCTCAATAATTAGCTGCTAACAGCTGCGTAGGCAATCTGATAAGTGAAGTCCAAGTAAAGTAAAGTAAATAAGTTGTAAATAAATATATAAAACCCTTTAGGTTCATTATAACTTTAGTACTTTCAACAGTTCCCATTAAGTGAATCATCTTAATTTAGAGCTTGAGGTCCAATAACTTTTATTCGACAGCTGCACTACAGATTTTCGCATTCTTATTGCGTAGACATCGTACGCTGTCTAGAAGAGTTACAACAGTCACAGTTTTTCTCTTTTCGCTGTTAGGCGCAATTGGAGATTCCAAGTGTGACAGGTCCTACTCCACCTGGTCTTTCCAAGGGTGGAGGTTTCCTTTATCTGCTTACCTGCGGATACTGCGTCAATACTTTCAGACTGGAGCGACATGGCTTATACAGCGTATCCGCTGTCTTAATTCACTGAACTATGTCAATTGCGCGGTATTCCCGTTGAAAATGCGCAACGGACCATAACTCTTTCTACAGATTCGGATATGCGTTCATCGTTCATCGCTAAAATGATGGGTTGCTGCGATCCTTTGAATTTGGTTCTTCAACAAAAGTCAAGGAGCAAAAATATATTATATGGTGACCTAATATGCATTAATTAATTAGCTTCTAGGAAAATTTTGAAAGGAAAAGCACCCAAACTGATAGCCTTTGCAGACGACATGCTATACTTGTGACGGAGAAGTTCCCAGCCGCAGTCAGTAACGTGATGCACAACCCTCTAAGGACCTTACACCAATGGGTGATATCGGCCAACTCATAGGTAAGTGCCGAAAATATGGATATTGAGTTACAAAATCCCGCCAAGGAAACCGCCGAGGCTCAACGGGGTTAAATTAACAGTTAAGAAGCATACCAAGTACCTGGGATAATTTTGGGTAACAATCTGATGTGGAAAGTCAATGTGGAGGAGAGAGTGAAATAGGTCGTGGCGTCCTGCATATGTAAGAAGATGCTAGGGTCTAACACCTAGCCTCATACACTGGTATTACATAGTGGTGATCAAGGCAGTCTTGTTATACACTTTGGTGTGGTGGACAGCTGTGAGCAAAATTTCATTAAGAAAACCGTTGGAAGGACACAATCAAGCTTTCGTCTAAGCGGTTCAGAGTTACATCTAATCTGTTAAAGAAGATGGGAGTTTAGATTTAATACAAGGGAACTTTTTCGGGTATAATTTTGGGTGTCACTTTTGCTACAAGGATCTCGCCGATGTCAAGCAGAACAATTAAAGTTGAACAATTTACGTCGGGGTAAAAATTAAAATAATTTTTCAATGCGGACTTCGTTTTAGTACAAAGTTGCAATTCGAGAAATGATTATAAATAGGCCACCTGGCAAATGAGCGCACTCAGGAACACTGCACTGCGCTCATAACTGTGCATTCCAAAACTTTAAATGGCACCTTTTCATCCACTGCCACCACCACATGCACACATATATATGTACATCTGCAGTTTACCCAGCGCTGCTACATTTTTGCCCTGTCAATTCGCCTTGAAACAAAAATGCTCTTCAACGTCAACATCAGCATGAGCCACCGCATCAAGTCATCAGGGAAATTCACTGTAAACACACATTTAGAGTGAAGTTGAAAAGATGAGCTAGATGCCACAAAAAGCAAAAAGCAAAAGCAAAATAAAAATAAAAGAAGCCAACAACGCAAAGCCATTTAGACCTCTGCAGAGCGGCAGGCAGGCAGGCAAGCAGGCTTTAGTGTTTATTATTCCCCACCTTCAAGCCAACCTCTTTGCGCTCGCACGCTCTCATGCCCTCGGCTCTCAGCACGCCACGTCGGACAAATTGCGCTGGAAAATATGCTGTGAAATTTGTGCGAAACAGCAAAAGCGGAATCTGCGAAATAATCTCAAGGAATTCGTGTTCCAATTTATGCTTACAAAACTTTGCCGCACCACCCTCTGTGCCATCGCCTGAGTGCCTTTGAGGGTTCTAACGTTGTGGGACGGCGCTCTTTTCGGCTTTCCGCCGGTTGGGAGGGGATGAAATGTACTTGGCGACAGCGACCATATCCATGGCGTTGGCGCATCAAAAGCAATTGTTAGATGTTCATCACATAACTTCTTCAACCCCAGTGGCAGGAAGTAAGGAAGTGTGCATACGGCTGTCTTCGAATTTCACAGCACTTAGCCGAGTGCGGCTCCGTATGCTAGGAAATTTCACTGTGTGCGCACATAAATTCGAGGGAGCGACTTGAGGCGGGTTCAGCTCAGCTGTGGCGATACTTTTGAAGATTTCGTTGCAGCAGAAGGGTGCAAGGAATGCGTCGGCTGAGAAAGCAACCTCATTGTTGTCTCGCTGTGAGATGCTTGTTGTCTCAAGTGCCTGCTATGGAATGATGTTTAAGCATATTTCCAGTCCTGTACGTGTGTGTGTTTTTCCTAAAGCATATTTTCACATACTCTTGAGCATTTCTATATGTATGAAGACATGCACAAGTAGAATGCAGATTGTTGCACGAATGTTGTAAGTTACTGCTTGCACGCCTTCGCTGGCTTCTTTTGTCGCCACAGTGTCATTGTTGTGCTGTTTTGTTGTTGTGTTTTTGCCGACACTTTTGCTCTGCAGCTGATGGCAAACAATGTCATTTTGTTGCTCTACAAACTGCCAGCAATCGGACCCGATTACTTTATTGCTGTCTGTAAATTGACCGTAAAATCTTCTTTGGCATAGATTCAGTGAATTGAAATCGATTGAAATTGCAACAACCCAATCCACAGGTCAGTCACTCACTCTTGACGGGTAAATATGTTTTTGTACTTGTGCACCAAAGCCTTGCAAGAAAGCACGTTCGTTTGAAATCGTTCTTTTCTAAACATAATAGTCGATATTACTTGGTCCTGCGTCGGAGTCTTGTTGACCTTTTTCGAGATTTACCACTTTTTAGGATGGGTGGCTATCATTCGAAAGAACATTCTATGCCATTTATTTTTTTTTTTTTGAAGATTATCTCTTACAAATGTTGGCCGCGGCTACGTCTCAGATGGTCCATCCGTTGTGTCCAATTTTCGATAACTGTTGGCATTTTGACTGGTAACTGGCGAATCACACCGTGATGTTTTGTTCCAAGGCCTGAATCTAAGAGTTATTAATAGACTTTGGACTTTACATATCCTCACTGGAAAAAGTTTAACGGCGTGATATCACAAGATCCTGGTGGCCAATCGACCGACCCAAAACTTGAAATAATCTGCCCACCAAACTGTTGCAGAGTTCACGAGCTTCAATTTCATTGACGGTTACGTTCTTGATGCCGGTCATTTTGAAGTAATATCGACCGATGATCTCACTGGCTCACATACCATACCAAACCGCAGTCTTTTCTAGATGAAATAGCAGCTTTTGAATCCCTTTTCGTCCCAAATGTGGCAATTTTACTTCTTTTTGGAACTTTTCAAGAGCTCACGGAGCAAAGCGATTTTAGTTGGAAAGGTCGAGCTTCGGCTGTATTTTGTACGCTTTAAATTTATGATATCGACATAAAATGCTCCAAGTCCTTCCATACGTCAGGCCGAGTTACTGCGAAAGACGCCGAATCGATTCTTCACGGTCTTCGTGTACAGTCTCAGCTACGGCGTGCTAGACGTGGTCCACTCGGTCGAATATTATCCAATGAATAATGAGTCTCAAGATGAGTGATGGTGCGACGTTGCCTTCAGGTACCTGCCATGACGTCAGTTATGCCGAAGAAAGGATAGTCCTTAGCAGATAGTTAAATTAGCGACTTTTTACTTATTTTGTCCTAATTTACTTGCAACCATCGATAAAAAAGAGTTTCAAGATGCAGGTTCCATTCGAACTGTCATAAAGATGGCACACCCTGCATTGAAACAAAAACCTTTAAAACAAGAGAGTGCACAGCTGACGCGATTTCTCTTAGTGGTAGTGCTCTCCGTCGGGTAACAAGAGTTCGGCGCCGTACAAATTTCCTACAGGCTTATTCGCAAGTACCGTTGTGCATTTGGCCATTAAATTAATTTATGGGGTAAATTTGTGAGACCTAAATACTTACAAACATACTTTCTTACCAATGTTAAGACATATGTATATATTGTGTGTACATATGTGCTAGCGGTAATTGTGTGAAATTTATTGCAAAATTAATAGTCTTGCACCGCAAATAAAAGATGCATTGATCTATTAGTGCAATTGGACTAAGAATAGTGACCCACAAACGGCAGCAAGCAATATTTCTGCGCACCGCTGAATGAGTGAAGTGGTGAAAATTACGCCACGAAATAAATAAACTTTTACTGAACCATAACGGAATACGATAAAAAATTAGTGCTGAGAGCAAGAAATGATAAGACGAAATGCAGCTCTGAAATCGCGCCCGGCTCTTACTAATTCTCTGCAGTTAATAAAACATAACCATTAACATATACGTTACTTTACCCTGTCCATATTTCGGGCCTCAGTTCAAACCACCGGAAATGTACCTCCAAGTGTTCACAGAAATGAAATTACACATGTAGCAGAGGAAAACATAAAATAATAATAATAAACGAAAATGCATAAGAAACTAAAAACTACACTTATGACTTGTCGGCTACTAGCTGCTCGTAGCGTTTTATTGTTCTTATGAATTACACACAATACGAGTGAAATTTCACTCAAAATAAAGGCATTAAAAAACGGCGGCAATCAATTATCTTTAGCGGCAATCAAAACTGATTGTTGGAAGTTATCACTTTTATGTATTTCTCGCTGTTCGATTACCCGGTTGAAAGAATGCATAAGCCACGAACATAAAAATATTTGTGTTTGTGCATCGGCAGGCATTTGCTGTCGTATTTATGCTTGTATAGTGGTTGTTGTTGCACACCGGTGTACTTTGTGGCTTTCGAATTACAAAAGCCTCGGTTAGCTATGCAGCCATTGCAACATTTCTATTATCTCACCCGCTCCCAAATGCATTAAAATGTCATTGCTGCGCCAGCAAACTCATAAAGTATTCAATTTATGGCAACACTACCGAGTTACGAACGGCCGCTTCGGCGGCATGACGGTGTCAATCGGGTGCGCACATAATCAAATGATTGAAGGCAACATTGCACATGTTACCAGATATATACATACATACATACATGTGTATTATACAAAAATGTATATACAATTTCTTTATGTTTTGATTTCGATTTTTTTTCTTTAAAAGCCGATAATTGTAAACACTCGCGCTTGTTTAGAGCGCTGAAAATGATAGATATCTGTTGGAGTGATTGATTTTTCATGTGCATTGCACCTACTAAGCCGCTATATGCTTGTAAATATTTATCAGAAAAGGTGCATAAATAAATAAAACAATAAATATCGACAAAGTTTTTGGGTTATCTTTACAACAGCGCCCTGCGTTTGTGTTAGCTAATGAAAATGGCAGTTCTAATTTTGGAATAATCTTAGGAAAAGTATACATTTCATTCTGTGTTCTTTTATTAGCTAATCCATTTGGTGTTGGTGTGAAGAAATTCTCGAAATATTTATTTCCTCAATCGAATGTTGTTACGAAATATGCGATCGGGTCATTCTCTGGCGTGTTTACCGAAAGTTATTAACAAAAGGAATAAGATAGAATAACTGAACAATAAATCAAGTTACTATGAAAGGCGAGAAATGTTGACAACCGATTTTAAAAACACAGTTTCGAGAAAAACGCGTTTAAAGAAGGCACACTTAGCCTAGGGTAGCTTCTAGCACATAAGTTCTCAAGACTGTTTCTCCGAAACTATTTTGCGGACCAACTTGAAAATTTAGGAAATATTCTAGAACTGTTACTGAATTTAATAAGAAAATAAAAAAAATCGATTTTTGAAACCTGTAAACACATGTAACCTCTAAACTTCGTTTGCACGTAGGTTGTCCGAAATATGGATTGGAGAACAAATATATGTAAATATGATCATCAAATCGATGTTTTAAGTGCTCAGTTGTTTCAGCCTATGTGTGAGAGCAGTGTAATGGTGAAGAGTGATCCGTCTTCGGCGGTTGGTTTTCTTGATTTCTTGGGAAAAAAAATTGGCAAATGGTTGTGTACCAGGGAGAATTTTATATTTTTTTTATTTATTTTTTTTTTATTTTTTTCATTTTTTTTTTATATTTTTTATTTTTTTTTTTTATTTTTTTTTATTTTTTTTTATTTTTTTAATATTTTTTTTTTTTAGCCATTGTCAAAATTTTTTGAGATGTAACGTGAAAAGTTTCAATGTTTCAAAACCAAATGTCCCTACAATTTTTTAATACAGTTATCTCAATCCCACGATAGGTCACATGACGATCTTGCAATATCAGTTTGCACACAAAATCCGGAACAAGAACTGAATTTTTAACGTCCTTTACGAAATTCGTCTTGGAGTAATCTACCAACCCGATTGAATTCAACATACCATGATGAAGCCTAGATGGAGCTTCATCGTTAAAAATTGAATTAAGTTCATCAATGCACTGTTGAGGGGATAATCCCTGTTGAAAGTTGTAAAAAATAATCGCGAGAAAATGTTTCCAATTTAATTCCAGTTTTTGGCCCGGTGGGTGAACATTTTAAGTTACTGTAAACAACACAAATAGCGCTCGCATGTCAAAACGTTCTGAGTATGTTATAAAACAAATTTTTAAAGGTTGTGAGTTGCCAGATTGCAGCATCAAATCCAGAAATATATTAAGCAAGCGACGTATTTGACAATGTATCCGACGTTTCCTTCAGGGTTTTATAAACTTCGTGGCAAACTTAATATACCCCCGTATAGGGTATAAATATGTGATATTCTTACTATTGCTATTGAGGCTGAAATTTGGTCTGGCAATGATATTGATCTTAGAAAATCATAAACTATCTAAAGCACACTTACAAAATTAGCGTTGCAGCAATTGCTCTGTGGCACTCAGTGGCAAAACCGAGAAAAAAATTCCCATAAAAATCTATCTTCTTTCGAGGCGACGTGAAACCGAACCATACATACTCGTCCTTTAAGCCTTTAAAATTTTTGAGTTAAATTTTGAAGTTTTTTGGGAAATGTTTTCTTACGTACGCTGCTACAAAAACTTCTCTCTTCGGCAATATCGTTTACGTTCTTGCTTTTAGATTAGAAAACTTGAGGTCATTTTGTATGTACATACATATGTATTAAACACTATTATTGCCTAATGTTTTTTTTTAGATTTATGTAAATGATGAATAATCGTCTTTTTATACGTATCTTCTTGTAGTAAAGCCTCTCATCATTTATTACTTCATTCGAAATTTACCAAGGTCATACCTTGGCACGTTTTCATACTTTATTTAATTTAAATATTCATAAAATAAACGGATAATCTAGTTTTACACGTTTGCCTGTCACCGCTGCTAATCGAACCCACATCTTTTGCGCTCTCTCAGCTTTATTAATGTGATAAGTAGAAATTGAAATCTCACTTCCTGGCTCTACAAACGTTCATTAATATTTATATAAAGAATGTAATAGCAAATAAATACAACACTGCACTCTCCTTTTCCATTTTCTTCAGCTTTGTTTTCCGCTTCACCCACTCAGCTTCGCCCACACGACCTCCCGCTCTCAAACCATAATTGTATTCAAGATGCGTGTCACGCGAGTAGAATTCTACAGAGTTGCGTTCTGCTGTTTGCGTGTCTGCTGGCTCTGAAAATGTCACTGCCACCAGCAGCAGAGGCAGGCCTACACAAAGGCCTCTTTAGCGGCGTGCGGCTATCGGTATCTCTGCGTAAGCCTACCATTATTCTTCCTTTCAAATCCGTTTTATTCGGCACATTTTGGCATTTTTATTTGGTTTATTTCATTTTTATGTTTGACTTCCTTTTGTTCGGCCTTTCCTTTATTTATGCTTTATTTATACCTTTTGGCATATTGCTTCACACCGCCGCACACTCTTGCATATGTTTTTAGTAAAAATTCGCCACTCTCTCGCCGAAGGTGTGTCAAGTAAACTCGAATATTTTTATTTGAGGAAATAAAATTTCATTTCATTGCTTTCTTTTGATTCTTTTATGTAACTGTCTAATTGAGCGGGCACTGCTTTAAGTGCCCAAAGGGTTGTCAAGTCTTTAAAGCAGAGGAGTTGAGTAATGATACTTGTTTTGCCAAATTTCAGAAGGTTTCTTTTATTCAAATCTTCTAAAATATCTTCTTTTTTGCATTTGTATATTTCCATAATCATAATTCTGTATTTTTGTATGTACATATATAAGTTGTTTAGCTGGTAATATTCTGCTTTTTATTTAATGAACAATTCCATTTTGCTTGTTTGGTCGCCTGCTGCGTTTCTGCAGAAGTGTTTTCCTGCATAAAAATCAATAGCAACTCGCCTCTATCATTGGCTTGCGCGTGTGGGCTTCGTATGCTTTATGCGCTTGTATGCGTGTGTATGTGTAGAGAGTTTGCCTTGCAACATATTCCATATTCTTCGGTTTAACTTTTATATTTTTATACTTTTTATAGTGCGCACTTATCTACATTTGGTTTATGTATAATATATATGTGTGTGTGTGGATGTGTTCAAGTACTTAACCCTAATGTAATTTTTATGCTTATGTTAATATTAAACGTGCATTTGACTCGCTTTAGTGTGGACCAGCTGAGCCTTAATGGTTTTACTGAAATACTCATATGTGGGTAGATAATAATATTTATTGGAAAGAAATTTTAAAGCATATTCTATCACACTTGACCTGATGCTAGTTAAATGTTTTCGAAATGAAACTGAATTCAGCAAGCCTCGAAAGCAATCCTGAGATCATTCCCTTACCTAGGTGCCTGACTTTTTAGCTGCCAGCTGTTTTTTATTCATCTTCCAAAAGCCATTTTTTGGGTCTGTAAATGACACTGTACAGGGTTTGTCCGAAAAGTAATAAGACTCATTTTCTTCCGCTGCGGCTGCGACTGCGGAGCATGCGCGCACTGACTGGATTCGGTAGAGGGCGTTAGAACGAATAGCGGGTGGTCAGTTATCTCCGAGCCTGAGGGTCAGGACAAACATTTTCGCGCAGTGTTTCTTGGGGCAAGCCGAAAATTCCACGTTCGCTAGAGCAGAGGGCCGGTAAGAGGTCGCTGATAAATGAGCAAATTCAAATGCTCATTGTATTTTTGTCACCAAAGGCATCGTTCACCATGTATTTGTCCCTCCTGGACAAACCGTCAACGCCAAGTCTTACGGGGAAATCACCAAGAAACTCAAACGAAGGGTCAATCGGGTCCAACAAGACATCGCAGCCGATTGAAAGTTGCACCACCACAACCCCCCGGCTCTCACCGCCTTTCTTGTGAACAGCTACCTAGCCAAGGCCGGCATCCCAATGCTTCGCAGACGCCCTACAGCCCAGATGTGGCTCCCCCGGACTTTTTTTTGTTTCCTTGCCTGGAAAAGCCGATTAAAGGCAAGCATTTTAGACGACAGAGGGGATCTAAGGAATATGCTACGGAGAATGTCTTCCGTGCATCGACGCAGAAGTCGTCCATTTTGAAAAATTTTCAAGAATTGTTCAATTGGTTCAATAATTTTTTTTTTTAAATAGATTCAGTGTTATTACTTTCAGGTCAAACCTTGTATATACATATTCTGTGAAATATATACATAAGTACATATGTAAATAAGTTTTCTAAATTTTTTTTTCTATTGTCTTTACAGGTTTATAACATACTGTTAATAAAAAGGTAAGCAAAATTGCAATAAATCTAATATCAAATTTCAAGACTTACATTTAGTTAGGAGAATGACCTTCTCTTGAAATCAGCTGATTTCACGCGCAAATCAGACCACCTTCATGATTACTTTATTATTTGAGCAGACTTAGTGTTGGTGTCCAACTTTATCAGAGCCATGCGGTCTTGCCAAATCTGGCCGCAATCAAGCAGCCATCCAACAAGCCGTCCATTCCACCCAAGCAGCACTTAATTTCAGCGAGAAAAATCTAAAACCGCTTTCTTTCATGAACAGTTACAGCGGTAGTAGCATGTCTGTCTGTCTGTCTGTGGACTATGGCTCGTTGTTATCGTTAGTTACTGTTGCCACTGCGGCGCTTGCTGTTGTTGCAGCCACTTTTGCTGTTTCGCTTTTCACCGCTGCCGTTGCTGCTGCTGGCGATGCTATCGCTAGCGCTGATGCTTTTGACGATTCCGTGCCTCCACTGCATCCACACCCAGCAAACGCCACACACACCCACATACATATATGTGTAAATACACACATACGTTTTTCTGCCGATTATATCTATGCACCGGTGTGTCTGTAGAGCCGTTTGCTCGCAAGCACAAAAGAATCCATCATCACAACGCTGCTGCTGCTGCTGTTTCTGCTGTTGTTTTGTACGCGTTATGCCGAGCAGATTTCAACATGTGTGCCAAAGTGGCCATTAAATTGCGCTCCAGTTCAAAACAAAACGAAACTCAACGAGCAGCCGGCACACCAACAAGACCCAAACAAAGGCAAAGAGCAAGCAACAGTATAGTGGAACAAGAGTCTGGAAAACGCTACTCCAAAAATGCTAAAAAACGAAGAAGCGTGAAGCTGTAATTCGCTTACTTCTACCAGCACACACACAAACGCACACATGTGCTTTTATACTGAAGCGCTCAGGCAGCTTCTGTTGAAAAAATAACACATCATAAAGTACATTTTTTAATAATTAATACTCGTACTTTTTATGTATAAACATACTTATATGTATATACTGTGTGTGTTTGAAAGTGTGTGTGTTTGAAATTGTATGTGTGTGAGAAGTGGTCATAAAGGCATAAACTGTGATTTTAGAACTGCCGCTTTTGTTGTTGTTGAGTGTGTGAAAACTTGAACGTAACAATAAAATAAAATGCTACTCGACACTAAACTTGTGAGTTACGCGCACATTCGTTTTTGTGTCGTCTACAGCAAACAGTCGGTCACGAAAGTATGGCGATAACAGTGGACAAGCTTTATTACCGAACCAGCCTCACTTAAACCGAGCGCACTTGCTTTGAGAAAAAGACATATTCTCAGTTTGTTGTCAGTCTAATTATTTCCCGCCAATAAAGAAGAAGATAATTTCCCGTAAATGTTTGGAGCAGTTTTTTGCTGCATTCGCACAAATGCCGCACGCATGCTGTTAACACAGGCTTCCAAGACTTATCTGCAGTGAAATGTTTCCAAAACATTGGCTCATCACTGTACCCATAAATTGTTTTTAGCGATCTTTAAGGCGTTAGGTGGGTTTTGACGGCCGTTGAGTGCCTGTTCTTTAATATTTTTTTATCTAATAAATGATTTAATTTCTTATAACTTTTGGATATATCAAAAATTCATAAAAAAAATCGCAAATTCAGCTATTGGCAGTTAGTCCGGAGGCACCGCCTGAAAACGTCGCCTTGCGCCATAAAGGACGAAGAATTTATCTAAAATAAAAATTTCATTGGCTAATATGTAGACGAGTAAAGGTCCCTATTAATCGAAGTATTTGGGAAAAAATATTTTTTGGCGTATTTTCAAACATAAACGGTGTGCTTTTAGGCCTAATTTGTACCACAAATTGAATTGAAAAAATTAGTTGTAATCGAAAGAAAACCCTTCGATCAATCACGAGATCATCTTATTTAGAAGAACTGTGAAAATGTTCACTAGTTTCTATGAAATCGTGACCATTGCTTTTGAAAATGATGTGGTAGTAGTGTAGAAGTATTTTGTCAACAGATGTCGTTGCAGTCATATATCTCCAGTGCTACTAATCAAATAGTGGTGGAAAGCTGAAATTTTTAGCTCAATTTAACCAAAACAAAAAAAAAAAAAAAAAAATCGGGGAAGTTGAAAAAAAAGTTACAGCTGTTCAAAAATGAGTGAAAATAATGAAGAAATTCACTATATTTTGAAATTTTTGTATACATATATGTAAAAGGGAAGAATGTCACCGAAGCCACCAATGAAATTTGTGAAGTTTGCGGAGACGATGCTTTATTAGTTCGTGTTGCACAACTATGGTTTGCTCACTTCCGTTCTCGAAATTTCGATGTGAAAGAGGCACCTCGCTCTGGTCGAGCTATCGTTGAAAACGTCGATGAAATTATGGAAACGATTGACCAGAACCGTCACATAAGCAGCCATGACATCGTTGAGAAACTTAACATTCATCACCAAACGGTTTTGTACCATTTAAAAAAGGCTGACTCCAAAGCGAAGCTGGATGTTTGGGTACCACATGGATTATAAGTGAAAAGTTTAATGGACCGAATTAACATCTGCGATTATTTGCTGAAACGAAATGAAATCGAACCATTTCTGAAGCGAATGGTAACAGGAGATGAAAAGTGGATCAAATAAGACATAAATGTGCGAAAAAGATCATAGTCCAAGCGTGGTGAAGCTCAACAAATGGTCGGAAAAGCCAGCATTGACGTCTCGAAATGCTGAGTGTTTGGAGGGATTGGAAAGGCACCATCCACTATAAGCTGCTCCAGCCTGGTCGAACGATTGATTCCAAATTTTACCGTCAACAACTGATGAGATTGAAGCAAGCAATCGAAAAAATCGCCAGAACTGATCAACAGAAGACTTGGCAAAAACTGGGAGAGCTTAGCTGGGAAGTTCTGATGTATCTATCATAGAGCCCTGACCGTGCACTATCGGACTAACATTTGTTTCGGCCAAGGCAGGACTCTCTTAATGAAGTAAAGTTGGCTTCAAGAGAAGCCTGTGGAAACTACTTGTCGCAGTTTTCGCCGAGAAACCATAAACGTTTTACACTAATGGAATAATGTCTCTGTCGAAAAATTGGCAAAAAGTGGTCGGCCAAAATGGTACATGTTTGGTTCATTAAAGTCCATTATAAATATAAAAAAAAAAGAAGTTGAAGTTGGATTAGAAATACGAAAAGACTTTTTCGACTACCCAATAATTGAATTAGTCGACCGGTGCAGCCTAACGGGCCGCTCTCCAATGTGCTGAAAATGAAAATTTTTTTGGAAAACTATAAAGTCAATCATATCTATATTTTAGAGCCATATCTCCACTTTATCATTGAAAGATGATTGTTAATAATTAGGTCTAGTTCTTTTTAAGCTATATTAAATTGTAAACAAGTTGCTTTCAAGCCCTGCAATTTTCCTCACCAAAAGTAAAATGATCGTTGGACATTTGTCAATCGATGTGGTATGTTGGGAAGCTTTAAGTTATGTGTGAAAAACTGCACGCTCACACATTAAGTTCGAATATGTCAATGAATATGCCATAAAAGCGCACACAACACACATGTACAAACACGATGAATGCGCATGCAACAGAATTTATTACTTTGACAAAATACAAAGAATCACAGAAAGATACACAAATAACTACCGACTGCTCTGCAATTGTGTCACGCATGTGTACATCCTCGAATGCAAGTGTTAATTATAATTATTTATGTATGTGTATAAACGCTTAAAATATTCTCATTTTCATATATTGCACATCCCTTTTTCCATGTGGCATTTCATAATTTGGTATGCAGAAGTTGTGCAACTATTTTGCTTGCGTTCCGATAAAAAACGACCACAACAAATTTGTACAGTGTGAAAAAAAAATATTCCAACATGCAATTTCGATATTTATACCTAAATTTTAAAAGGGTTTTAGTAAGAACAATTTAAAAGAGCTAAGTTCAGGTATAACCGAAGGTTCAACTCTTGCAACTTGCAAGGATTAAAGCCAGGGAAGTACCATCAGGTAGTTAAGGGTCTCGGGCGAGCTTTCACTCAATGTTATTCTTCTAACACAAGGATGCATTGTTAAAGAAAAACACCTCCAATTTTTTTTAAAAAAAAAAAAAAAACGCACATCTTAGGTATATGGTGAGCTAGGAGAAGTATTGCCCCCAAATTAAACCCATTTTTGAAAAGCACATACCATTGTCAGGAAAGGATTGTCCCTGAATTTCAATAATATATCTCACACATTGACCAATATTTGTCAAAAAAAATCAACTATAGGTACTGAAGTCCACTCATTTGGTATCTCGGAGCTTGAACAGATTTGGTTCAATTTGAACAGATTGTTCCGATTTCGCCCATTTTCACACTGTAACATAAAAATGTCAGAAAAATGTCACGTACCAAATTTGGTTGATATGGTCGGGCGGTTTTCGAGATATGTATTTCCCTAAAAATGGGCGGTGTCACGCCCTTGGTCCAATTTTGACCCCGGAATTTTGAAGCAATTAGACTCTAAAACCAATTTTTGTCGTAGCATACTTTTTTTGGCACTGATGTGATCTATAAGTGTGCTGGCAAATATTTCATGTAAATACAGGACCAAATGCTTATGAATTCGTAACAGGGACGTCATTTTGTCACTAACAGTATTATTACATAAAAAGCTTTTAAATATCTGTATATTATCGACGCATACACGCATACATAAACATATTTGCTCACTCAGCATGACTTTGGTGTAAGCTTTTTTGTGTTACATGGCTCAAACTCGTACACCCTGTATATGAAAGAGAGTGCAAATGTGCTCATATTTATATTTGCATATTTTGATAGTGGCGGGGCGATATGCCCACACAGAGTGCTACATGGAAGCTTGCTTAGGCTGAAGGGCAAGGTGTGCAGGCAGACAGACCGACGAGAGGCTGGCAAATAAATATAAAAATAAAATAAATTAAATTGATGTGCAAATTTTTTGTGTAAGTGTGTGTTGCATGCATGTATGTGTATGTTCAGGAGCGTCTGTAACGTCAAATATTTGTTGATGCACTCACGTCTTGTCATCTTGGCTTTACATGAACTAAATACTTCGAACACGTCATCAATATCATAAACAATTTGTGAACTTTGATTTGCACTATTCGTGAGGAAGCACGTTCGTGTTGACTCTATGGCATTTTCTTCGCAATTTGATGATTGTTATTCTAGGAATTTTTTCACTTATTTTTTCGAAGATTTACTTACTACTTAGGCACCTGTCTTTATTCTTTCTATTCTATTCTTGAAAGTTTTATTGCAAAATAATAAATTCCTAAAGAAATTTTCAATGTCTTGTCGGTAGTAATTGCTTCGTGATTAAGCTTATTACCACACCTATTGGTGGGCTATCTTCATATATTATAACTAATTGTTAATGCTGAAGGTAGTCTTAATATCAAACTTTAAAGAATTTACCAATGTTTCGAAAAAGTTTTTAAAATGTCTGTGCTTCCGTGGAGTGCGGTTGTAACTGTTCAAACCAAATAAAATCTTTGAAACTGAAGGTGGAACATAGATTTTGTTAATAAAATCGTTTCAATTACAGATCAGTAAGTTTTGATTGGTTCCAACCGAACCCCTCAATTATGACCACCTGATACTGCAGAAGAATCACCATGCCTTCATTTTCCTGAAAATTAAAAACCAATTGGTTGAAATAAGTTCCCCCCTAAATGTAGGCAAAAAACAATTAATTGAAATAAAGTAACCTCCTAAATGTAGGCAACGTTTTTCGACAAATTTTGAAATTACAATTTTCTACATAAAACAAATAAGTGTTACTTCAAACATTTAAGAAGGTTAAAGTTGAAAATTAAACAATAAATTTTTATTGTGAACTAGTCAGTTTTATTGAATTATTCATACTGTTTTTAAATCTTTTAAATTTTTTTTCAGACATTTTTTCAGCACTCGCAGCTATCCGCCGCTTCTGCATGAAAATAAATATGTTTTTTGTATGTTTTTAAAAAAAAAAAACCTTTTTTATTACCCGCCCTCAACTCATTCAGCGGACATTGAGGTGGTGGTGGCCACAATATAAGCCGATAATTCAGTGACAAACCGCTTAACCTTCTCCTTTACAAGCAAGCCTCGATAGGCAGCGGCGACGGCGAGCTCAATGTAAATATTTTTATGACGCACAAAAAATGCCTGAAAACATAAACAGAAGTCCGATAATGGGCATTGGTAATTTGACATGCTTCTCTGTCCTTCTCAGTAAAGTATGAAAAGGGGGGGGTTTCGTGGCTTGAAATTTTATATTTATGAAGTTATTCTTGTTTAGAGGTAATATGCGAGTCGCTGCATACTTTTTCAAAGCAATATTCTATTATTACAAACATCCAGCAGAGCTCGCGCATCACTCTCGAGGTGTCTCTATTTGTAGTAGAAAAGTAAGAGCAAAGCAAAGTTCATGGCGGCATAAGCATATGGGCATTTGTGATCTCTATCCATTTAAATTGAACCTTTCGCTCAGCTTTCCTTGAATGCGCATTTAACCAAAACATACATATGTGTGTGTGTGTGTAGTGCAAGCCGCTTTGCTCAAGGTGCAGCTTGTTAAATCGCCGCTGTTGCATACGCTTGCATATTTATGACTTAAAGAAGGTCTATTCGCTTTCGTCTTTGGTAAAAGTTTGTTGCTCTTGTTCGAACTTGTTTATATTATTAGAATATGTGTTACACATGTTCAGCACCAGTATTGTTTTTTGTGTATGAGACTTTTAGTGATAGTGAGAGGCCTGTGCTTGTTAGCTAAGCAACGATAATTCAAACAACAATTCTCACACGCATTGAATAAATTCGTGGAAGTCCAGAAGCTTGATTTGTCTTATCAAACGTGAAGTATCTTTGTATATTTTCAATTTCGGTAGAGAAACAGGTTAAACAATTATGGATCTGGAATCAACCGGTGTGCGTTGTTTGTCCACGACAACGAGTCTGCTCTGGTCCCTATACATGTCTCCTAAATCATGGAGTCGCCAAATCGAACTCTGGCGCCTCCTTCTCTGACCATATACCGACGAGAGAGCTATGGATGGGAAAAAGGAGATGGGCAGTGGGCTTTTTCACAGATTGGTCAAAGCTGGGCGGAGATTTTTGATGGGGGGGTTACTGTCAAGAGCTCTCTATCAACTCCAGTTTCAGACTCCCTGACTATTCATTCAGATAGCAGATTAGCGGTACTAGCCTTGAACTCATTTACAGTGCGTTCAGGATTAGTCGAGGAGTGCCTAATCAGTCTTTGTGATAAGACTGGTATGAATGCCGGGCCATAGTGGAATCGCAGGAAATTGTAAATCTGATGAGCTAGCAAGCAAAGGCACCCTATAGAATCACTATCGGTAAAATGGGAGCTGGTCGGCACCTTCGTATCCTCCTGTGTTATACTACTAGTAGTAGTGTGCTGTCAAAAAAGCTTTTGCCCCAAGATTGATTGCAGGAGATCTAGTGATGTCTTTGTCCTCAGAAAGGCTAGGCCTACTTGTGCGACTTTTAACAGGCCTTTTGGCATCTATGCTGTAAGGTTGGGAATCTTAGCAGACGCCGTTTGCAGAAGCTGTATGGCAGAAGATGAGGTGGAAACAACTTAACACTTCCTTCTTGACTGCCTCGCATTTGGAAGGTCAAGACTTAAACATTTGAGAGCGCATACCTTCATGCATTCCAACGAACTGGCGGGAGTTGAAGTTAAACGCCTGTGCAAATTTGTACTGGCTGCTAAGCATTTTGCTAATTTATAAGTCTGAACACGGAATCCTTCTTTTCAATGACTTCACAAAGGACTACATATGCCAGTCCGCGTGCTGTCGATCAGCCATCTAACCTAAACATGTTTCCTTAAATTTAACTATTGGATATCAAAGATCAAGAACGAAGCAAACCGCCTTTGGAACTGATGTTAGAAGACCTCCATGAAAATCCTTATGACAGTCGAATATATAAATCGTGTTCCCAAGTCATAACTTTATGGTTCCGGAATGTTTATTGACTTTAATTACCTTGCCTGTACCGTATTCAGACCGAAGAACTTCCACCGAGTTCGTACTCCGCTAAAATTCAGCTCGACAAGCTATTATTTAACTTATTAACCAAAATCCTATTCAACTAAGCCTACTACACAGTTCATCCGGGCAGACTTTATTTATTAACCGTTTAGGGAAATGAATATTAATGCAATGGCCTCCGCGCCCACGTGTGTGTCTATGTCCTTGGCGGAAATTTAAACCACAATGCGGCCGCATTAACAAACATTGTCATTGTCAGTGGAAAGTGTTCGGGGCTACACAAAATGGTGGGTGAATATAGCCTGGAGCAAATTGCAACACATACATACCGACACCCCACCTACACGCTGCTTTAAGTACGGCATAGTGCATTCAGAAATGCCGCCCTACTGGAGATCCTTTATCAGACTTACATGCACGTGTGTGTGTGTGTGTTGTTCAACCTCAGCTCGGCGGCATGGCAGGAGCGCAAATTTCTCGTTCATTCATTCATAATTTCCGACACTTGAAGGTGTTTCGTGTCTGCGACAGCGTACAAGACGGGCGCCACAGACGCAAGGTGGAAACGCTTTTTAAAACGAAGTTGCAGGTGGCGTTGTTGCACACACCCTCCGCACACATTCCTACTTGCATTGAATGCCTGTATGTGTTGGAGCTTATGGTTTTTGTGTTGTAATTTATATTTTGTGTACATCTTGATAAGACGATGTTTCGTGTTGGGACCAACATGCTACCCCGCAGGGAAATCCATTAGTTTCGAATTGTACACTACACCTTTTTGAAGGAAATGACAGGGAAGGGCGAATGGGGAATTTTATATAGATTTTTAATGTTAAATTTTGTGCTCGTGTTGGTTAGCAAGCTTGTTTGGCGCCGCGCCGAAATGTAGGCAAATGGTTTATTATGTACATTTGTATATTAATATAAATACTTTATTCGATTTGCGACGGCCGTGCTGTAGGTGTGAATTACACTCCATAGGAACCGGTGTTGTTTGCAATTTCTGATCGGCAAAAAAAAAAAAACAATTTTTCGAAAACAGAAAAGCCGATTTCAGGCAATCACAAATCTTCCAACATATTTTGATTAAGAAACAGTTTCTTATAAAACCAATCAATTATTCGGAGACAGCCTAAAACATTATTGGATAATATAAGGTAGTCGAAAAAGTCTTTTCGTATTCCTAATCAAATTTCGACTTATTTTTTTTATATTTATAATGAACTTTGATGAAAAAAATATGTACCATTTTGGTCGACCAATTTTTGCCATTTTTCTGCTAGAGACGTTACACCATTAGTATTAAACTTTTCTGGTTTCTCGGCGAAAAACTGCGATAAGTAGTTTTCGCAGGCTTCTCTTAAAGACAACTTTACTCCATTAAGAGAGTCCTGCATTGACCGTAGCAAACGGTAGTTCGATGGTGCAAGGTCAGGACTTTATGGTGGATGCATCCAAACTTCCCAGCCAAGCTCTCCTAGTTTTTACCGAGTCATCAAAGATGTGTGTGGTCTAGCGTTGTCCTGATGGAAGACGAAGCCCTTTCTGTTGATCAGTTCTGGTCTTTTTTTCGATTACTTGCTTCAATCTCATCAGTTGTTGACAATAAAATGTAGAATCAATCGTTCGACCAGTTACTTTTCAATCCCACCAAACACTCAGCACAACACTTCGAGGCGTCAAACCTGAGTCTGCGACCTTTTGTTGAGCTTCACCACGCTTTGATCTCGCATGATCTTTTTCGCACATTTTTTCGTATTTGATCCACTTTTCGTCTCTTGTTACCATTACCGCTTCAGAAATGGTTCGATTTCATTTCGTTTCAGCAAAGAATCACGGATATTCATTCGGTTTTTCACAGACAATTCATGTGGTACCCAAAAATTGAGCTTCTTTTTTAGCCAGCCTGAAGCCTAAAATATACTACTATATGATCCAATGTGATTGGTAGCATGAAGATATACGACTGCAACGACATCTATTGACAAAATACGAAAATACTTTTTCGACTACATAATATAAAGAAACTCCCTAAAAAATACTAAAAGTATTTACTAGATGTGCGAGCCTCAATTGAGTTTTATTTATTAAAAAAGCATAACTTCAAATTTAACTTTTTTATAATGAAATTTTTGAGAAATTGTAAATTTGAACTTATGCACTTTAACTGTTAGTTTTTATAAAACCAGCCTTCTGATGTCTTTAAACTGGCTGAAAGGCTTCACTAAAGACACATTTTAATCATGAATAGATTTTAGGAATTGATGAGAATTCACGCTATAAACTCCGCTCTGATCGCCTATTTCCTACAGGGCGCGCGCGGCGTCTATTTACAAATCTCTCGCCGTGCAACACTTATGCTAACTGTAAAACAAAAATTGCAAATGTGCGGAAATTTTTGCCATCGCCTGCCTGCAGGTGTGCGCCACATGAAACCATGAGGACCGAAAGTGCGGTAAACGCAGTGCGCTTGTGTGTGTGTGTGTGTGTGTGTGAAAACAATTTAAATACGAAATACGGAAATCCAATCTGCAGTCTACACAACGCATTTCTATGCACGCTTCTACTTCAATTCTAAAATAGGATTTCCATTGCAGAATTTCATTCATTACGATCATGCAAATTTGTATGCAAAGTGACACTTATGAAACTCAAAAAGTGTTTTAATGTTCGTGATTATTTTTCAAAGCACGCTTTTGGGCGCAAAACCAATGCAAACGTGTGCTCAGCTCGAGCGCTCACCAAAATGTTGACTAGTTGCCATGGACGAGTGCGATAAGCGCGGCACTCAACACACTTCACCTGCGAGACGACCTGCCTTCGTCTTGAGCCTTCGGGTAATTTTCATTTTTCGTTTGCCGAAAATGCATCTGTGCCAACAGCAAACGACAAATGCGAAGTGCAAAAGTGAAAAATTCGTGTGCGTTTGTGTGTGTGTGTTGGTGTGTTGCAGCTTAAGAAAGTGGACTAGAGCGCCTGAGTGCCTGCCGCTGTCGTCCAGTAGTTGCTCCTCCTTCACGTTCAACTACTTTCGAAAATGCCTGCACAACTGCACTTGTATATGTGTGTTAATGTATGCCGTTTTTTTCGTGAAGTACATAAAATGTCAGCAAATGTGGAGCATGTCATGTTTATGAAGCGGCAACAACAGCAACAGCAATCACCCAGCACCCAACGCTTTCGCTGTGCTTGCTGTCGGGATAATCATGACATGGTGCAATCGCACAGCCCACACACACTCATGCAAACATGCCCATGTGTATGTATGTGTGGCAATAAATCGCCTTTACATAAATGCCGGCCACATGCAACGCTTGTCCCCCCTTTAGCGCCCGCCGTGACACCTCGTCCCAGCGCATATATGTCTGTGTGGTAAAGCAGTGCCACCGTGACAGCCTGACATCATGACGGCCTGCATGCCGATGAGTATTAATAGCGAAACAGTATCGCTTTGAGTGTGGGCACTTTTGTTCCTTTAGTTGTGACTTCGCTATTTCTGTTTCATTGCAGTTGATTTATTGCTTGTTTAGCGGCAATGATGTGGCATATTGCTGCTATTGAAGTGTCTATTTGGGACGTGTGTATGTCATTTGATGCGCATTTGTAAAGATTGTTTTTTCTGTAAGCGCGAACAAGTACAAATTGGTGCTAATCCATTAAAATTTATTTTTTCGGGCTGTTGCACTATTTTTGTTTTCCCATGCGCGATGGAAACACACTGCCAGGTTTAGATGGCTCTGTTCATACCAAGAGACCGATCTTGCATTCTTTATGACGGTGTTTGTGTCTGGATTTCTGTATACTCTTGTGTTTATTTTTTCCTTCGACCTATTTTTTTCTATAATACGAAAAATTCTCAGCCGGCACTTCAGACCTTTAAGATTTGCCTGGATACTGTGAAGGTATTCGGTTCGCTTCAACTTGGCGCTCCGTGCCTACAGCAGTTCATTTTGAGCTCGACAAGTGATGGCTGAGAATGATGAGATGATGGAACATTGTTCTTCTTCTTTACTGGCGTAGACACCATTTACGGGGTTATAGCCGCTGTCTTTTAATTCACTGAACTATGTAAAGGTCGTCGTATAACTCATACAGCTCATCGTTTTAACGAATGCGATATTTGCCGTTGTCAATGTTAAAAGGACCAAAAATCTTCCGCAGAACCTTTTCTGGAAAACTCGTAACGTCGACTCATCAGATGTTGTCATCGTCCAAGCCTCAACATCATATAGCAAGACGGGAAGAATGAGTGACTTATAGAGTTTGGTCTTTGTTCGTCGAGAGAGATTATTTTCCTTCTCAATTGTCTACTCAGTCTGAAGTAGCACCTGTTGGCAGGTTCGCTAACATGTTGTTGGTCTTAATACTCGTTCTTGGTCTTGATCTCGTTCACTACCAGACCCATTTGCTTCGCTTCCTTATTCATTCTGGAGAAAGCAGAACTAACGGCGATGTTGTTGAGGCCAATGATACCAATATCATCAGTGACGAAGATGGTATTTAGTTCTGTAGCCCTTATTAATTTCTCCAGCAGTAGCTTGAAGAAGTCGCATGAACGTGAGTCGCCTTTTCTGAAACCTTGTTTGGTATCGAACAGCGCGGAGAGGTCCTTCCTGATCCGAACAGAGCTTTTGTTATTGCTCGACGTCAGTTTACACAGCTGTATTAGTTCAGCCGTATTACGTCTGCGAACGTCCACGTTTCAGACGGGATATCTTCCGTGGCTCCCAATGCGCAAACTTAAGAGAGATTGGGCAGCTGGGAAGGAAAATACGTCATTTTATCCAAGTCACTGTGTTCGGTGAGCAGATTATTTTACGTTTTGGGCCACCAACGGTCAATTGACAATCAAGATCGTGTGATATCACACCGCTCGAGTTTTTTCTTGTGAGGATACGTAAAGTCTATAGTCTATGCAGACAATCCAGCTTCGATTCAGGCCTTGGAGCAAAGCATCACGCGTGTCATTTGCCAGTTACCAGTCAAAATGCTAGAACGAGTCATTGCTCTCAATGGATGGATCTTCCGAGACATATCCGCGGTTAGCATTTAAAAAAAATAAATGCCAAGAATGTTCTTTCGAATAATAATAAACATTCCCCGTTAAATAACGAGAGCTTACAAATAAATCTGATCAATAAGAGATTCGTTTGTACTTCTAAATGATACATTTCAAAAATATAGAGAATTTTTTCAAGAATACATATACTAATCGTTCAATGGTTCAATGAATCGCAGCAACACTAAACAATTCACCTGAAATCTGACCCACAAGCATAATTGTTGTGAACAAAATGTTATTAGAATGTATAACTACACACAAAGAAACCGGTGACAGAAAGTTCAATAACGCAACTTTGAGTGTAATAATCGGCGAGAGCGGAAATCGAACGGGGCACAAAGTTAAAAATTCAGCACTAAGTGCTTAGGCACACAAGGAAAGCGTATAATTGCCCATGGGTTCGCCCACAGCGCACGGCACTCAAACGAGTAGTGGTCAAAAACAGAAAAACCGGGCATCGACCGCTTGGCATTTGCTCCATGGATTGCAACAAACTGGCTGAGTGACACACACACACACACACACATACACGCCAGAAACGGACGTAGCCAGGCCTGCGGTTTATTTTAAGTCACTACCCGGTGGGTGATACGCAGACCCACCAACATTGTTATACACACACACATGCATACACGCGCATGTATGCCACGTGAAAGTTTAAAATGCACTTGAGGTTTCGGGTAGCCTTGCATGTTTTGATTTATATCAAATTCGTTTCTTTTCCAACTTGCAGCTGTCATATGCTCAAAAAGCAATTTGTTTTTGTATTACAATCAGCCAACGTAATTTGAATAATAGCGTATAAATAAATTACTTCATTTCCTATGCAATTACGGATATGTATGGACTCCGTTATGTTTACTAGTTATAGTTGTTGTATGTACGTTTCGATTGTTCATTTGTAAGCAAAGAATGTTTTCAAACAAAATTTTGTTTGTATGCGAAGAATGTTAACTTTTTCCGTTATGTCTGTCAAGTGCACATTTAATTTGGGCATTTCAACTTTTTTCCCCAAATTAGAGGAACCCATTGCTGGGTAATTATTTTTATGTTTAACGAATAATTGAAATTCATAAACCTAACTAGAATTCAGTTAATGGTAAGCGTGGTTTAGTAAAATTATTTTACCATCGTGGATATACTTGTAATCCACTCCGATGAATAGGCGTTCAAATAGTCGGTTATCATGGCGTGACAACGATCGCCATTGACGGTTTTGTTCTCAGCGGCATCATTTTTGAAGAAATATGGTTCGATGATTTCACCAACCCACAAACCACACAAATCATTGTTTTTATACCCTGTACAGGGTATATCAAGTTTGTCACGATGTTTGTAACACCCAGAAGGAAGCGTCGGAGACCCTATAAAGTATATATATAAATGATCAGTATGTTGAGCAGAGTCGATTTAGCCATGTCCGTCTGTCTGTCCGTCTGTCTGTATATATACGAACTAGTCCCTCAGTTTTTAAGATATAGTTTTGAAATTTTGCAAACGTCATTTTCTCTTCAAGAAGCTGCTCATTTGTCGGAATAGCCGATATTGGACCACTATAACATATAGCTGCCATATAAACTGAACGATCGGAATCAAGTTCTCATATGGAAAACTTTCGCATTTGGCAATGTATCTTCACCAAATTTGGTATAGATTATTTTCTAGGGCAACAATGTAATCTCCGAAGAAATTGTTCAGATCGGTTAACTATAGCATATATGTAGCTGCCATACAAACTGAACGATCGGATTCAAGTTCTTGTATGGACAACTTTCACATTTGACAAGATATATTCACGAAATTTGGTAAAGATTATTTTTTAAGGTAACAATGTAATCTCTGAAAACTTGTTCAGAACGGGTTACTATAGCATATAACTTCCATACAAACTGGACACATAGTTACTAACAGAAATGCACCTGTGAAGGGTATTTAGCTTCGGTGCAACCGAAGTTAACATTTTTTCTTGTTTCTAGATGAAATGTCAGTTCATCAATTTCTTTAGGTTACTCGTCGTCACAAATATGGCAATTTTGCTTGTTTACACACCCATTGAGCCAGAAATGAGCCTTATGAATGAACAAAATTTGGCTCGAAAACGTTTGATCTTCTTGGAGCTTTTCAAAAGCCAATAGAGCAAAGCGTTGTGTTTTTGGGAAGGTCCAGCGGCTTCAGTTCTTGCACAAACTGCATTTTGTACGCTTTCAAGTCAGTACGAAACCATTTTCAGCGGTCTTCGTGTACACTCTCAGCTATGGCTGCTATATTTTTTACACTGTGTGCTGGATATAATCTGTCAAAAAACGTTTTTGAAAAAATTATCTCTACACGGTTCACCCGTGATAACTTATGAAATAAATTCAAGGGTTGATTTTCTTTCATCATAATAGATACGACACTGTTTGACAAAACCGTCTAGAATTAAGTTTTATTGACATTTTTATAAGCATTTTTTTTCTATATATTATTAAAAAGTCAAAATTTTAAGAAGACTTTTTTTTTAAGACTTTGCAGACAACTCGCAACCTTTCTTGTACATACATATATCCAAAGCTCAGCTTAGCCCGATGGCTTTCATGTTCGGTGTTCGATTCCATAGTCTATAGTAAACCTATGCCGCAGTCTAATTGTTTGTTTTCCATATGAATATATAGGTTTTATGCAATTTTTTCTAAATATAATTTATAATAAATTTTTTCAACTAATTTTTTCTCTATTTTTCCAGGTGAGACCGGCTCTTCGGTGTATTAAAATCTTAACAAATGAAATGTGAGTGCGCTTATGAAATTTAAGCTTGTATCCTTTGCTTACTTTATTTTCTATTTAATTTTGTTGTACTTGTCATATGTCGTAACATATTTACATATACGCTGTGCCCAAAAAATAAGGTGACATTGTATTTATTTTGAAAATTCTTTATTTATTTTTTTAAATCAATTTCATCCCCTTCAAAGTGATCCCCTCCCGATGCAATGCACTTATGCCAACGGATTTTTCAATCTTCGAAACACTGGTTGTAGTCACTTTCCGGGATTGCTCTTAGTTCCGTCTTCGCTGCGGCTTGAATCTCCTCTATCGTATAAAAACGGTGTCCCCGGAGCGGTCTTTTGAGCTTGGAGAACAGCCAGAAATCGCACGGCGCCAGATCATGTGAATACGGTGGTTGCGGGACGATATGGGTTGTGTTTTTGGCGAAATGATCACGAATTACGTGGGCAGTGTGGGATGGTGCATGATCGTGGTGTAAAAACCAAGAATTGTCTTTCCACAATTCCGGCCTTTTTAGGCGGATATATATAATATTCCTTGTTGACTGTTTGACCGGTTGGAAGGAATTCATAATGCACCAGACCACGATAATCGAAGCAAATAGTCAACATGACATTGATTTTTGAGCGACTTTGGTGCGATTTTTTTGATCTGGGCTCTCTTTTGGCACGATATTCGCTCGATTGTTTGGTTTTTTCGGGGTCATAAGCATAGATCCAAGTCTCATCGACAGTTATAATGCATTTCATGACACCCTGGTAGTCGGAAAGCATCGTTTCACACATTTCAACGCGACGCCTTTTTTCCAAAAAATTCAATGTTTTCGGTAACAGTCGAGATTTGGCGCGCTTGAGGCTCAAAACATCCTTCAAAATGGTATAGGCTGAGTGTTTCGATATGCCAACTTCATCAGCAAGGTCTCTAATTGTTAATCGACGGTTTTTCAACACCAAATCTTTGATTTATTGAACGTGAGCTTCGTAGGTTGAGGTTGATGGTCGTCCCGGACAATCTTCGTCTTCGACACGTTCACGACTGGCTTGGAACTCACTATACCACTTGTAAATATTTTTTTTAGACATAGCCTCATCACCAAAGGCTTTCTGCACCATCCTCAATGTATCCGCAGCAGAAAATTGATTCCGTAAACAAAATTTAATGCAAATCATCGCAAAAAACGAAAAACTCACCTTTAGCAGCTCACAAACGACACTTATCTCAAACATTAATGAATACTTTGACATGAAACCTATTAACCATTTAACCTAAAAACAAATAATTCTTCAAATCCTTCGACGCGCGCAGTTTAAATTCAAATGTCACCTTATTTTTTGGGCACATACATACATACATTTGCTCATCCCATCCATATGTGTGAAAGTATTTCTCCGTTCTTGCTTACATTCATACGCAATATTCCCTTTGTTCATTACTTTTTTATTTGCATTTCACTTTCTACTTTTTATGCGGCAATATTTTATCAAATGGCAGAATGTGATTGTTCTTTTATTTACTTTGCTATCTGATGGCGGCTATTGGCTTTTCCAATTCAATGCTCGCATTTCTCTACACTTCCTCTTTCATTGTCTCTCTCTCTCTCTCTAACCTGCAGCAACAAATATGAAGCAGCGTCAATATTGCCAATCAATCGAGTTAAAAAGTTGCCAAGTTGTTTTTATGAAATGGATAACATTTTTGTTGTTCATATATAATACACACTTATGAATATATTTACGCACTTTGACCAGTAAACTAATACATAAATTAGTTAATGTAGACATATACCATACATACACATCCCCACATGTATGCAACTGTTCATGAATTTCATTTATAAATGTTTGTCTTCGCCCATTAGCCATTTTATATTTACCATTTGCATATATAAATATATTGCAGTGTATGTACTATATGTTTATGTGTGTGTGTGGCAGTCTCATTGTCAATTCGAGTCACACGCAGTGCTCCCCAATTGGCACTCACTCCATTCCGGACATGTTGGCGCCCGTTGGTATTTGTCAGTTAGGATTAAGCTTCGGCATTTTGGCCATATGTTTTATCCTGACAACGTCATCCACCCGTATTTTTAGCTTCAGCAGCATTCGATTTGCACATTGGTAGTCTGAAAGCCCACATTTATTTCGTATGTGACATGTTTAGTCGAAATATATACATTTTTTTATAGAATTCTTTGTATTGTGAAGGTTGTGACTTCAACCTACTTTCAGAGATATAAAGCCAAATGCAGAAATTTATAGCGAAATTGAACTTCGGTTAGTTGAAAAGTGTTGGTAGAACATATTTTGAAGCATTTGACATCTATCCTAAAATTCACTAGCTAAAACTAGTCCTCACTCTTATACCTTATCCTCCTTACTGACGTAGACATCGCTTCCACGGTTATAGCCGAGTTAACAACAGCGCGACAGTCGTTTCTTCTTTTCGCAGTTTGGCGCCAATCCGAGGTACAAAGTGCAGCCTGATCCTTATCCACCTGATCTCGCCATCGAATTGGAGATCTTCCTCTTCTTCTGCTCCCCTCGGCGGATACTGCGTCGAATACTCTCAGAGCTGGAGTGTTTCTATCCATTCGGATGACATGAGCTTTCCAACGTAGCCTCTGTCTTTTAATTCACTGATCTATGTCAATGTCATCGTATATCTCATACGGCTTATCGTTCCATCGACTGCGGTATTCACCGTTGCCAATGCACAACGGACCCTAAATCCTCCGCAGAACCTTTCTCTCGAAAACTCGTAACGTCGACTCATCAGATGTTGTCATCGTCCATATCTCTGCACCATAAGAAGGACGAGAATATCGAAAGAGGACTTTACTTCTCAGTTGCCTACTCAGTCCAAAGTAGCATCCGTTGGCAAGCGTAATCCTGCGTTGGATTTCCAGGCTGACATTGTTGTTGGTGTTAACGCTGGTTCCAAGATAGACAAAATTATCTACAACTTCAAAGTTATGACTGTCAACGTGAGAGGCGGCCAAGTCGCCAGTGTGACGACTGTTTATTGATGACAGCAGATATTTCGTCTTGCCCTCGTTTACTACCAGATCCAACTGCTTCGCTTCCTTTTGAGGTCTGTAGAAAACAGAACTAATGGCGCGTTTTTTGTGGATTGGTTAGACCACACTTAAATTTCAATCGTCGGGCCTGCTTTCATTCGGCCATATTCTACAAAGAAGCTGATACATGGTCCTTATCAGTTCTTCTCCGCCGTATTTGAACAGTTCGGTCGGCAATCCATCGGCCTTCCCCGCTTTGTGGTTCTTCAGACGGGTAATTGCTACTCGAATTTCTTCATAGTCGGGCAATAGAACGACTGCTCCATCGTCACCGCCTTCTCCTGGCGTTATGCTTTCACTGCCCACTGTTCCCTCCATAATATCAGCATGCTCTGGGCATCAGTCACCAGATCATTTTTGGGAGTTCTACAAGAGTATGGTTCGGTCTTGAAATCTAAAGTTAATCGTAGAATTTTCGAGCATTTCCTCTGTCGGCCAGCTTTCCAAGTTACTCCAAGTACTCCGCATTTTGGCATCTCCCTTTGTTTGTTTGCCAATGTAAGGCAAAAGTCGAATCGAACAAACAACTTGTATAAATCTGTTATATTAATTACAACTGACGCAGTTAGAATAATTTATGCCATGAGGTATACTCTGTTCTGTTCAACTAGTATAACTTTTTTGGTGCTTTCACGTGTAAATTTCTCAACAAAAAGTGTGGGCCAGCCATAGCGAGTGGAGTAGTGGTGAATCGAAGACGAGACAATTGATCGGCGCTCACTAAAAAAAAATATTTTTTTTACCAAATAAATGTTAACATTTTTAAGATCAACATGGCTTCACATGAACCAATTACTTTATTTGCTGTGTGTCACGCAAGCGCTCATTTTGCAGTTTACATCATATTTATTGACTTTGGCAGCATGTTTTCGCAGCGCTTGTCTTAACATACTTCTTGGCATGCGAGTCGTTTGCCATTCACCCTTCTCCTTCCCAGCTCCTTTGGCATAGATTTGTGGACACATACAGACAGACATATTCACGCGCCGCACACACGTCCGCCATTTCGTACTTTATTACTTTTTCCTATTCTCTCACTTCGGTTTCTTATTTCACGCTGCATTGCGAATGCACCTACCAACTGGCTGCCACATATCCACATACAAACATACAAAAATATGACTGGTTATTAAGGACAGCTGCCGGCCAACAACAATTGAGCTTGTACTTACAGCAATGTTGTTTTATGTTCACACACTCACACTTTCGCACTGGCACACACACTCGCACGCACGGACACTAACTGCCCACACACATACATAGAGATGGAAATATGTGCGGCACGGACGCCACACTTGGCAACAAAATGATGGTTATAATGTCCTCTGGGTGCTTTCCAAATGTCTCAACGTGCCCCAGAAGCGGCCGCTACTTTGTATGTTATTCACGACCCGCTTTGCCCAGCCATGACTCTAGGTGCAGCGCAGCATGGCAAGATGACTACGTGGGGCGTCCAATGGTTGCTTGACTGCTGGCTGCTGGCTGATGGCTGTGGAGGCACGCATATGCATGCGCACGTTCGGCACGCAACGCCACTAACAGTAAAGACTCACATTTGCTTAAACGCTTCAGCAAGCAAGGAGACGCGTTGTAGTTGGTGATTTCATCAAGCTCCGTGTTGTCGTCAGCATACTCCGTCCGGCGTCATATTTGCCGCCACCATTAGACTCTATTTTACTGCATTCTTGGGACGCCATGAAAGCACTTGCTGCAGGCGCTATTTGTTTGCTGTGGTTGTTGCAGTTGTTGTAGTTGGTATACATTTGCATTCTTGTGCCCTATTTACTATTTGCTCGAGGTCAGCATATTGTGTATTACCGTGAATGTCAATACACTTGACTTGTACAACAAATACTCCAAAGCTTCAGCTACAAATATTTGTTGTTTTCGTCTCTGGCTCCTTCTGAAACGTATATCTCACTTGGTTAATGGGAGCTGGGTCGACGTTTAATTGAATCTTTTGTTGTATATACTTGGCTGTTGATGCTAATTAACTATGCTTCGAAAAAGTATGAAGAATTTTGCGGTATTAACCTCTCCGTTTCAGACAAGGCGTCTGCCTATCGCGCGAATTCTTCAATCTGCTGCTGGAGAGAATAACATTGGCCTCAACAACCGCGCCGTTAATTCTACTTTCTTTAGACTGAATAATGAAGCGAAGCAAAAGGGTCTGGTAGTGAACAAGGACAAGATGAAATAGCTTCTGTCATCAAACAAACAGTCGTCGCACTCGCGACATGGCTTCCGCCACATAGCTCCACAGTTGACTGCCATAACTTTGAAGTCGTAGATAATTTCGTCTATTTTTGAACCAGTATCAACTCCAATAACAATGTCAGCTTGGAAATCCAACGTAGCATAATTCTTGTCAACAGGTCGTCACCTAAAATGCAAAAGGCCGTAAATAACAAAAAATTCAAAATTGACTTTTTGATTGATTATGAAGTACTTAACGGAAACACGTGTACACAGCAAATTTTACATGCATACGTCCAAAATTAGCGACTTTATAGGCGAGAATCAGAAGGCCGCAACTACAACTTCAACAATTTCATAAACCAAAAAGCCGTAACTACCCGTTTTTCATTCTTTTTGATTCAATTTCAATGTGACACATTGTGTTATCCGTAATTACAGTTGTTTTCATTATCTTTCATTCTTTATCAAATTGTGTTACTGCCTTTATTTCCGGAATAAAACAAAATTAATGAAATGAGTACTAATTGTGAAAATGGTTGTAATGAAAAACTTAAAAAAAATAATAAAAGGTTTGGAAATATAATAAACCGATTGAAAGGAAAAAAATACATGGGACTATCGAAAGGCATTATTAGCGAAAAAGCTCCAAGAGAACTTAAAGCTGGATGTACTTCAAAATTCTGTAAGAAAAGTGCTGTACGGAATTGTTCTACATTTTCCGAAGAAAATCGTAAGAAAATACTTAATGGGTTCTGGAAAATGTCATGGGATCAAAAAACAATGTCGTTAATCTTGTTGAACGCGCAAACATAAAGCGAATTGGTCTTGAGAACTCTAGAAGATCAATTACAAAACGTTACTATTTAAAACATCATTCTAAACGTGTTCAAGTGTGCTTTCATATGTTTTTATCTACGCGTGAATTAAATGAGGAAATGGTGAGGAATTGGGTAAATTTCAATGACTCCCACGGCACCAATATTTCGCCAGAAGAACAAAACAAAATAACATCAGAACGTGAAGCATTTACTAATGAAGGAGTCTTATTTCAAAAACGTTTAAATTTTCTGGAAAAATGGTTGCATGACATTCCTGAGCTTGAATCACACTACCGAAGACAGTATACGGAGAAACTGTACTTGCAGTCCGATTTTAAAAGCTACAAACTTGTCTATGAAGTTTGTTCTAAAGACTGCGAGACTAATGAAGTAGTTCATGTATCTTTTCCAACATTTATGGCAGTATTAAAAAAACAAAACTGTTGTATATTTAAGCCAAAAAATGATATGTGCGACACCTGCACATCAAACGAATCAAAGAACTTAATCCAAGATCAGTACGACATTCATAGAAAGGATATACAAGACATGCGAAATGAAAAGTTAATTGACATAGAAAACGCCATATCAGGATTACACTTGTTGTTATGCATTGACATGCAGGCAGTGAAATTGATTCCACAGCCAAATGCAAATGTCACGTACTATAAAATGAAATTAAAAGTGCACAATTTCACTATTTATAACGTTATTTCACATGAATCTGACAATTTTGTCTGGGACGAAACAAATGGTACCCTTGTTGCTTCCACCTTTGTTACATAAAAAATTCCACTAAAAAGTCACCAAATATTCATCACATAATTATATATTCCGATGGTTGTTTCTACCAGAACCGAAATGTAATGCTCTCAAATGCAATATTATCTTTATTTGTTCAAGAAAACATAATGGTAGAACACAAATATTTAATAGTGGGACATGCACAAATGGAGTGTGATTCGATCCACTCCCTCATTCAAAGAAAAATCAACAAGAGACAAATAAAGTTACCATCTGAGCTGTCTGGCTTGATTAGAGAGTCTCGAAAGAACCCATTTCCTCTAAAAGTGCACCATGTTGATTACAAGTATTTCCTTGACTACGAAAGTATTCCTAAGCGCTACGTATCTATTCGACCAGGTAAAATTTAACACACATGTATAAATTATGTATAAAAAACTCAGTAAAAGTACATTTTCTTTTTTTAACCATTGCTTTCATTTTATACACAAGTTTTTTTCAAGTAGTTACGGCTTTTTGGTTTCAGAAAAATAGAGTGCAAAAGGCCGTAACTAAGATTTCTTAAAAACTGCTTTTTTCCCATTAATTTGGTTTTCAGAAACAAATCCGTCTTTGTTTTCTAAGCTTAAATCTACAATTTGGATATTAAGCTTTAAGTAGTCTTTAATCTATAACGTTTTTTGCTTCTCCTGTAAAATACTAAAAATGTTAGTTACGGCCTTTTGCATTTTAGGTGACGAGGTGCTTCTTCAGACTGAGTATGCATTTGAAAGATAAAGTCCCCTCTCGACGAACAATGATCAAACTCTATAGGTCACTCATTAATCCCGCCCTGTCATATGGTGTAGAGGCATGGACGAAGACAACAACTGATGAGTCGAAGTTACGACTTTTCGACGAATATCGCATTCGATGGAACGATCTGCTGTTCGAGTTATACCAAGACGTTGACACAGTTCAGGGATTAAGAGACAGCGGCTACGTTGGCTAGGTCATGTCGTCCGTCTGGATGAAAACACTCCAGCTCTGAAAGTATGCGACACAACACCCGCCTTGGGAAGCAAAAGAAGAAGAAAGCTCTCCGTTGGAGAGATCAGGTAGAATTGATATCTCGAATTGGCGTCTAATTGCGAAAACAAGAAATAACTGGTGCGTTGTTGTTAACTCGGCTACAACCGAGTAGCGGCATCTACGCTACTAGAGAAAAAGAATCATGGAAGTTTTTCGATACCTTAAGGTACTAATGTATCTATCACATATACATACATGCACGTTAATGCTGCTCCACTTTTGTATTTAAGTATTAAGTGATCTTTCACATGCTCGTTCAGCGGCTTCGTGCCAAAGTTAAGATACTTTACTGGCCGCATATGCGTTCTAAGGAGTAAAACGAAATTAAATTACTTTCGTCATTTTGCTAAGGAGATTTCCCCAAATCCGCGCACGTATGAATAGTAAAATTTAATTTTCCGTTCTCTTTGAAGCTAAAGCGTATTTAATGGAGGAAAATGTATTTTGAAAATGTTGATGTGTGAGTGTAAGCTTATTTCCTGCACATTTTTCTCTGTGCGAAAAATAGCAAATTAAATTTATCTCAATCCTTTCTTTCATCATGTGTGTAAATATTGCAAAAGCTCGAAAATAAATGTTATTCTTGTGTGGAACTGACGTAAAACTAATATATGTGGGTTGACTAAGACAGCTGATTTCAGCATTAAAACTGAGCTGGTGCCTGGTGTAATATCAAAACTGAAGAGATTTAACCGCTGGGCCAGAGATACTCAGCATAGAGGTTTAAAGAATTAATTAACCTCCCCCGTGAGAAATTCCGTCTCCTCGAGGCAGTCTACACAGGGCACTGTAAGCTCAGGAAGCACATGTCCAACTTGGGCATGATCTCCTGTGCTAACTGCCGGTTCTGCGACCTGGAACAGGAAACACCAGCACACCTAATCCTATCCAATCTGTTGAAAAAGGCTTAAGGCCCCGGTTTCCGTTTATATCAGCAGGGATCACATCACCTCACTGGCGCCCGGCAAACTACTGGAACTGTTCAGGCTGCTGGGGCTCTGGGAGGTCATGTGATATAGGAGAGGGCACAATAGACCCTAGGTCGCGGTGCAGAACCTCAATTAATATTCTATTCTATTCTATAGAGATGTGCTGGACATTTTCTTAAACTTTCTTCTTTTTCTTTATTGACGTAGACATCGCTTAGGCGGTTATAGCCTATTGTAAACTTGGCAACGCTGTGGTTCCTTTTTATTGGTAGCGTTTTTTACGTGGCGGGTCGCAACAACGGGTCCTGGTTAAGGGGTTATCCGCTGTTTTCACTTTAGCTCGCCTTCAAACGGATTTTTTTTTGACTACCCACAGGATATTTGAACTATATGTAAAAGAATGAATATGAATGGCGCTCAGAGAAATTTTCTCACCAGCGTGAGCTTCTACACATGACACCATACTTCCCTTCTATATTAAAACCTAACGCACCCTGCGCTTTCTAGGAATTTGTTATTAGCACTTTTAAGCCCAGTTGGCAAACTTTCATTCGACGATCTTCTTGCTTCATGAGCTCATCATCGCTTCGGGCAATTCTCTACTGCTTTTTGAAATTTCTCAGTTATTTGTTGCTGTATTTCGATACCAAAATTAACTTCTCATTAATTGCTTGTTATATTATTGTTAAAAAATCCCTGCTCAGCTTAAATATGAAGAAAACCTTTTCATAGTCGAAAGTATTAGCAAATCATGGGAACCCGCGAATAACCCGATTACAAAGGTGCAACTATGTTTCTAGAATTCGATTAAGTACATCAATAAATCACCGTTAATTAATTTGCTTCAAACCCGATATCAGCAGGTCTGCATGTTGTATATAAAATACGAAATTATCTGATTATTAACGCGAACATATATAGGCGAAAATGTGGGTGGTGCCAACAATGTTAACTTTATATACATGACTACGCCACCCAGTAGGAAATTCTACGTTTAATAGGCTTCAACTAAACAAATAAATTTCAGTTTGTCAATAAGTAATAGTCAGAATTAATAATTTGTTCGAAAAAAAAAAATATTTGAAAATTTTATGTTTTGAAAATTTTAAATTTTGAAAATTTTAAATTTTAAAAATTTTTCTTATCGCAAGAAAAGTTCTTCCTAGCCTATATAGTAGATCTGTCATTTGTCATCGTTTTCGCATACAAATTTCCTATTGGTAGCGGCGTATATGAACAAATAAATCGCTGATTAAAATTCCATAAGAAATATTTCTTTATTCGCCTGCTTTGCCACATTCTACCGTCTTCCGTGTGGCGGAGAGGGCGTTTGTTTGCGTTTCACTTAATTATGGTTTGGCATGTGACGTAGCGCAGCAAATTTCAATTTCATACTGCCGGCTATGCCAACAGCAAAAGCAACGTCATCATTGCCAACACCATTAACCGATGCCGATGGCGTCACCACAAAAAGTTATGTAGTTCAGTGAGAGAATTTGTTGCCGCACGAAGTTGTGGTCAAAATAACAATGAATTGTCGAAAAGTGTAAGGAACACACATAAGTAAAAAGGAGCGTCAACTACGTCAATATGTACGGACATATGTAGAAATGTGGTATTTGGAAATGTGGAAATGTTAGGTTACGGTATAGCTTAAAGCACTTTTCGGGGCGGGTGTTCGCTATGTCAACATACACGCTTTTACTGTTTGCTTACTTAAATATAGAATATATGTACTTATACTTTGTAGTATGAATATGTGTTAATCCATGCCATAGCAAGTTGAAGGCTTGGAAAAGTTTGAAAAAATTGTGTTTTGCAAAAATGGTAGTGTCAGTAGATATTTAACACTTCTTTTGAACTTTCAAAAATCTAAAAATCGAATATATTTTTATGGATCATATTTAATTAAACGATTTAATTAAAATTTAATGAAATTCGTAAAGTTCAATGGGAATGAACAATTTTAATCAAAATACCTATCACCGTGTCGTATTCACCTAATTCTAACTCTAAAAAAACACAGAAACTTCAAATTTAATGAGGAATTTTTATTATCATTCGAAAGAACATTCTTTGCCATTTATTTTTTGAAGATTATCTCTTTGAAATCTTGACCGCGACTCCGTCTCAGATGGTCCATCAGTTGAGCTCAATTTCCGAAGACTCGTTCGAGCATTTCGACTGGTAACTGGCGAATGACACTCGTGATATTTTGCTTCAAGGCCTGAATCGAAGTGATATTGTCCGTATAGACTTTAGACTTTATATATTCCCACTGAAAAAAGTTCAACGGCCCAAAACGTGAAATTATCGGCCCATCCATGTGTTCGCTCAATAAATCCATTGATTGATGCGATGTATGGGAAGTGGCGTCGGCTTGTTGAAACCAAATGTCGTCGAAATCACGAACTTCAGTTTCAGGCATCAAATAGTCGTTTATCATGGCACGATAAAGGCCGCCATTGACGGTTACTTCGGCATCATTTTTGAAGAAATATGGACCAATAATTCCACCAGCCCACAAACCACAATAACCGTTGTTTTTTTTTTTGATCAAATGGCAGCTCCTGTAGCTCTTCAGATTCCTCTTCGTCTCAAATGCGGCTTTTTTGCTTGTTTACATACTCATCGCTGAACAAACTTTAGCGAAAATGGAACGTTGGATCTTTTTGGAACTTTTCAAGAGCCCACAGAGCGAAGCGATGTCGTTTGAGAAGGTCGAGCAGCTTCAGTTTTTGCACAAGCTACTTATATTTAAATTTAATATCTTGACGTACGTTGCGCCAAATCGTTCCATACATACGAGTAAGTCCCAGTTGTTGTGAACGGTGCCGCATCGGCTCTCCAGGGTCTTCGTGTACACTCTCAGCAACGGCTGCTATATTTTCTTCACTGCGTGCTAGACGTGGTGTATTCGTTCGAATATTATCCAATAATGAATGCTGGGTCTGAAGACAGATGATGGTGCTGCGTATTTCCGATTATGTTGACCATAAGTTGAGCGAAGAGCCTGCAGATCTTTGCCAAAGTTGTTCAGACGTAAGACTTTCGATGATGAAATGCCAAACCATACTCAACAAAAACAACATGACAGCTTAACAAGACTTACGCGTGATCTGTGATCCGTCAAAAAAATGCTTTTGAAAAAGTACCTGTACTTGGTTCACCCATTAATAGGTAAAATGTATGCTGACCTTCATAAATCTAAAAATTAAGTTGATTTTAAAGATATCACTAAAGATTATTACGTCAGGCCCTTACTATTCACAGTGCTTTTGTTTAGATTTAAAATTTTTTATCTCAAAAAATGAGAGATATGAACTCACTCTCTCTGTTAATATTTCTTTAGATGAAATACATTTTTATTGATTTTATGGGAGCAATATTACATCTTCTGACTAAATTTTTTTAAAATATACTCTAACATATTTCGATTGTGGATTTTATCGAAAAGTAATAAAAAATTTAGTAAATACAACTCGAAGTACCTGGAATTATATATATACATATATAAATATACATATTTCAAGTAGAAAAAATGAATGTGTGCATTTCCACAAAGCGAAAGTGCACACCCATTTTGTATGATAATGTGCTCCTTCATTAATCCGCACGTCACTGGCGAACAAGCAAGCGGAGTACGTAGGTTGTAAGTACACGCCCCCTTTTTTACGTTCACGTGCATTCTGTAAATCAGTAGTTTTCACTTTTGCTTTTCAAGCACACACACACACACACACATACATACATATTTATTTTTTCTTTACTTAGACCAAATTAAAGTCACGTCTGTTCGCTCACTTTGCTTCGCTTCGCCTTTGGCTTTTGCAGCAATTTAACAAAAAAGCATAATGACACTTACCAGCACTATTTGGCACATTCGCTTGCACACAAAAATAATAGCGCAAAAAGCAATCACACACACATACACACACACATGTTTTGCATATATTCGCTCATACAAATGTTCGTATGTGTGTAGATGAAGCAGTGTGTGTGTAGAAGTAATTGGTATGCGGCATGTGTAGCTCCTCCAGTTTGATGGCTATGTAGGTCATCAACACTAACGCTTTATTGCAACATAGTTTCCATTCTAAGCCAGCAGCGGTTGGGCGCGCTCGCCAGAGACGACAGGTAGGTAGTGTTGATTTTTTTAATCACTTGCAAGTACTTTGACTTTAATCCCTGCAAGAAGCAATACGGATTAAATTTAAAGTTGTGAACTTTTTCTCGCCAAGCTTTTAAGTTCTCATCGTCAAAGTTGTTTTTGTTGCTGCTGTAAAAGTCAATTTTGCTCATTTAAGCTAATACTAAGCTGTTTTCTTAATTTTATGGCAGCAATCTGCTTTTTAGCGCAGCGGAAGTGACGTGAATGTAGTTTATATATTTTAAATTTTTTGTTTTTTGCGCTATGACTCACATATTTGTATATACTTTTTTAAGTGTGTATATATGCTTTAGTATTCGTATAGTTACTTTCACTTCGCTAAAATGTCCGTAAAAGATCGACCTTTGAAATTATGCCACAGCTGATTTCTCAAATTATTGAAGAAATTTTACTAATAACTATTAAATTATGCTCTAAATCTAACCTAACATAAATTATATTATTAAACGTGGCTAAAACCGTTTTCAAATTTATTTATAGTTGCTTTAAGAAAGGCACTTTTGATGGGTACAATAAATAGTTTCGATGCAGTTGAGGTTAAGGGTTTTTTCTTGTTCTAAGATGTTTTTTTGTCGACCTTTCCAAAAAAGTCAAATACGAATATGTTAATCTTAAACAACTGATTTACAGTTAGAATCGCATAGGAAACTGGAATTTGAGAGAGGGGAATATAACTGGTGATCCAAGTATAGGTACTTTTATAGATAACCTTTTTTTGACAGATCACTCGTTGTCGTGTCAAGCTGTCATGTTATTTTTGTTCAGTATTATTTGGGATTTCAGTAAAGGAAGACTTACGTCTGAACAACGTTTCACACATCTTGAGACCCAGCATTCATTATTGGACTATTAGACTAGGTCAAGCGCGCACTTAAATCTTAGTTTAAAAGTGTACACAGTATTGCTCGGCCTTCCCAAGCAACATCGCGTCCCCCTATGGGCTCTTGAAAAGTTGCAAGGAGATCCGACGTTTTCGAGTCAAATTTTGTTCAGCTATGAGGCCCATTTCTAGCTCAATCGGTTTGTAAACAAGTAAAATTGTCGCATTTGCACGAGGAGCAACCTGAGGGGTTGCCATTTTATCCAGGAAAAACAACGTTTTGTTGTGGTTTATAGGTCGGTAGAATCATCGGTCCATATTTCTTCAAAAATGATGCCTATGTGAACGTAACCGTCAATGGCAACCGTTATCGCGCCATGATAACCAAGTCACCTCCCACACATCGTATCAATTAATTCATATATTGAGAGAATACTTCGGTGAGAAGATAATTTCATATTTTGGGCCGGTCGATTAGCCACAAAGACCGCGTGATATCACACTGTTAGACTTTTTCTTGTGGGCATATGTACGAGGGCTGCTATACATATTTCTGGCCTACTAATGAAAATAGGAATATTTATCAACGAAAATGATTTTATTGTTTTTCAAAATATTCTCCATCAAGATTTATACACTTTTGCATGCGCTCAAACCAATTTTCGAAGCACTTTTTCCACTCCGATTGAGACACCTCCAAAACATGGTTTTTGAATGCTTCAACAGGTTCTTCTGGCGACGAAAATCGTTGACCACGCATTATTTTCTTGATGTGTGGGAATAAAAAGAGGTCATTGGGTGCCAAGTCAGGGCTGTACGGCGGATGACCCATCAATTCAACGTTTTGGCCGGTCAAAAAGGCGCTGGTTTGAGCCGATGTGTGAGAGCTCGCATTGTCATGGTGCACAATGATTCGTCTTCTCTTGTTGGCAAACAAATGGTGGTGTACCACTCAGAATTGACCATCCTACGTTGCTCAAGCGGAACAGTCGCCACATGACCAGTTTTTCCGAAGAAACAGGCGACCATTTGCTTCGAAGTGCTTCTTCCACAACAACTTTCGTTGGATTTAGCTCGTTTCGGAAGACCCACACGGTCGATTGCTGTTTTGTTTCGGGCTTATACGCATAGATTCATGATTCGTCACCTGTGACGATCTTATAAACGAGCCTTTTTTTGAGCGATTGTCAAATTGTACGGGGTCCAACGAGAACAAACCTTTTTTACGGTCAGGTGTATGCTGGTGGGAGAAATGCAGAGGCATGCCTCTATCTGAAGGTATGTTACATGACGGTCTTGCATTATCAGTTCACGTACGGTATCGATGTTTTCTAGCACAACGGCTGTTTTTGGACGACCTTCACGGAATTCGTTTTTGAGCGAACGTCGGCCACGATTGACTTCGTTGTACCAGTTTTTCCCAGTGCTATAGGGTGGTGCTTCATAGCCATACAAAGATTTTAGTTCATCGATGTACTCTTGTCGTGATAATCCACGTCGAAACTTGTGAAACGTTCTTTGCCTTCTCACGATCATGTGTTCCCTTTTATACCAGACCCTTTCTCTTTTTTTTTTTGGCAATTTTCTCTACGATTTTTCTTCTATGTTTAGTTCTGTTCGAGCTCAATAAATTATGATGGCTAAAAATTGGCAGTCGGAAAGTTTATAGCACAATCATCCACATAATTGGTCGTTATTACAAATTTCATTTAATATTTAGCCTTTAATGCAGCAAAGTATGCGCCTGTGTGTAAGTACAAACACACAAAAAAGCATGTATTAAAATGTTTCAGTAATTTTAAATGCGTACAAATAAAAATGTCTTACATACCCACAGCGTTCAGGCAAACAAGCCAATTTACCGTTCGTTTATTAAAACAAGTATGCGATTTTTTCATTCCGAACGCCAATTATTTCGCATTGCAAGCAAGTACTGCAACTGTGAGTTAATTGAATCATTCACTGCTGAGTACTCAGTTTGTCTGCCATCCAAATGGCGGCAGTGAAATGATATTGCATAATTGCGTTGATTTTGGAGAAAAGTGCGGCTAACAACAAAAACAATGAATTCGTTCGTGCGTTATTAGCCCATAAAAAACTCTGAGCGAAGGTCAGAAAGGGTTATACATAGGAGAAAATTCAACTAAATTTACAATGTAAATTTATGAAAAATGTAATAACGTAATAATAATAAATCACCACATATTCGGTGGAAAGGATCGTTTAGTTCAAAATTGGATCTAGGAGATTTCAACAGAAAGAGTCTAAATACTCTCGATAAGCTAGCCAGGATATTAAATTAAACTTTAGACAAGAGAAAGGAACTGCAAACTGTTCCATTCGGTTTTCTTCAAGTATATTACGTGCAGCATAGTCCTTCCACTAGTGAGTGTAGGGAGAATTAGAAGTTTTTACTAAATAATATATATCAAGGAAGATTTAATCTAGAATTCTATCGCAAGTGCCCTCAAACTAAAAGTAAAAATTATTTTTGAATGAATTCAACTAGTTAAAAGTAGTTTTTATTAATTTAAATCTTATGTTTTAGTGTGAGTTATAGTCGCCTGTGAAAATAAACGTGTGAAAATGCATTCCTCTGTTTAGAAAACTTTAATTATCTAAAAGATAGAATAAGTTGTTTACATTTCGTGCATAAAAAATATTCCACGTAAAAATTATTCATCTGTTGATTTACGAATCTTTGGATCTTTTTAATTTCTGTGGAAAAATGTCTCTGGAATTTTTTTTAATTAAAGCTACTTTGTATCAAATCACATACTTGTTTGCTTATTATTTATTTACTTAATTGCATTTAGCTAAATGATTATTTTATCTCCACTCTCGTTGATAACTACTGTTCGTGCCAATAATCGCTTCTTATCACACAATCCGATCGTTTTCTGCTTACGGCAGCAGTCGTGTTACTTCATTTCAATTATTCGCAAAGCAACCGCTCATTATGAGAATTCGCAACAAGTTGCAAACCGTAAATTGACTGAAATATTAGAAATGGATAAAATTAGAGACATATGGGTGAATAGTAATTGTTTGTATGCTGCGCTGATCGATCATTTGGAAATCTATTCGTATAAGTACATGTATGAATCTTGCCATAATTAAAATAGAAATTATGTGAAATAATGACTGCTGTCCCAGCGAAAAAAAATATTGAAGTTAAACTAGTGAGACGTTCTTGTTCTTGCCTAACATACTATATAACGGGTGGGCCATCTGACGTTTTAAATTTGAATTATCTATATTTCGACACTGGAAACGTCAAATACTATTCGGAAAGTCACAGATATTCAGTAAAAAGTCTAAAATTTACGAAATGGGTCGCTGTTTACTAGAAAAAAACTGTGAAGTATTGAAAAAAAAAAAAAAAAAAACCCAGGATGGTCAATTTTACCGAAAAATCATATTTTTGGATAAGGCTCATATCCAACTCGATGCTTACGTTAATAAGCAGAATTGTCGCATTTGGGGCACAGGACGGCGCTACATGCCATACAACAAACGCTACACTCAATCTTTTATGCCCTCTCTTCGAAAATCGCATAATCAGCAAAAGAGGTGATGTGAATTGGCCTCCCAGCAGCTGGGATTTAACTCCGTTGGACTATTTTCTGTGGAGAGCGGTTAAATATAAATGTTACGCCAACCATCCAGAAACAATTCCAGATATAAAGTACGAGATTCAAGCTGCTGTAGCTGCCGTAAGGCCTGAAACCATCGAGAAAGTACTCCACAATTGGGTGGATCGTATAAGCTACTGTAAACTCAGCCGTAGTGGTAATTTGTCCGAAGTTGTTTTCCACAAATAAATTTCATAAAACAACCTTTTAAATATGTAAATGTTAGACCTTTGAAAAAATCAAGCCGTTTTTTTATTGACTTTTTTAATTTAAAATTTTATATGACCCACCCTTTAACAAACTTCACGAGAAAATTGTGAGTTGCCAAATAGCAACACTAGTGTTGCCAAATGCCGAAATATTGGTAGTCAAAAAAGTCTTTTCGTATATCTAATCAAACTTCAACTTTTTTTTAAATTACAATGAACCAAATAATAACCATTTTAGTCGGACATTTTTTGCCATTTTACCGTTGGAGACATTATTCCATCAGTATAAAACTTTTCTGGTTTCTCGGCGAAAAGCTGCGTCCAGTAATTTTCACAGGATTCTCTTGAAGCCGACGGAAACATATGGTAGTCCGATGGTGCAAGGTTAGGGCTATAGTGGATACCTCAAAACTTCCCAGCCAAGCTCTACCAGTTTTTGCCGAGTCATGAAAGATGTGTGTGATCTAGCGTTGTCCTGATGGCAGATGAAGCCCTTTCTGTTGATCAGTTCTGGCCGTTTTTTTTTTGGAACGCTTGCTTCAATCTCATCAGTTGTTGACAGTAAATTGTAGAATCAATCGTTCGACCAGTTCCTTTTCAATCTCACCAAACACTCTGCACAACCTTTCGAGGCGTCAATCCAGAGTTTGCGACCGTTTGTTGAGCTTCACTACGCTTGGACCATAATCTTTTTCGCACATTATTGACGCCTTTGATCCACTTTTTGTCTGCTGCTACCATTCGCTTCAGAAATGATTCGATTTCATTTCGTTTGAGCAAAGAATCACGGATATTCATTCGGTTCATTAAATTTTTCTCAGAAAATACATGTGGTTCCCAAACATCGAGCTTCTTTTTATAGCCAGCCTTTTTTAAATGGTTCAAAACCGTTTGATGATGAATCTTAAGTTCCTTAGCGATGTCATGGCTGCTTATGTGACGGTTCTGGTTAATCTTTTCCATAATTTCAGCGGCTTTTCCAACAATAGGTCGACCAGAGCGAGGTACATCTTTCACATCGAAATTTCCAGATCGGAAACGAGCGAACCATTGTTGTGCTATACGAACTGATACAGCATCGTCTCCGTAAACTTCACAAATTTCATTGCAGGTTTGGGTGGCATTCTTCTCCTTTTTATAGAAAAATTTCAAAATAAAGCGAATTTCTTCATTATTTTCACTCATTTTTAAACAGCTGTAACTTATTTTCAACTTCCCCGGATTTAATTTTGGGTTAAATGAAGCTTAAAATCTTGGCTTTCTAACGCTATATGACACAATGTGATTGGTAGTACCGGAGATATACGACTACAACAACATCTATTGACAATATACGAAAAGACTTTTTCGACTACCCAATATGCCAGTCAACCTTCCTACCTTGTGGGGTTATTTGAAGTTAGGGGTCTTTAGCAATAATCTAGGCTCTCTTCGAGCTTTAGAGGTCAGTATTGAATGTGCTATTCTTGACATACTATTTGATTTAATAGAAAAAGTGCTCGAAATTTGGTTCAGCGAATTCGTTCCTGCATAAGAGGTTTACAAGCCCTAATATCAACCTTATATGGTTTATGCAGTCGATGTTATTTACATCAGTTGTTTGTTCGTTTCGCCAATATTCAAGTCCTAGCTGTAAATATCATACTCTAATGCATTTACATACAAATAACGTTCCAACAACAGTAGGGCCCGGGTAATTTTTATCCAGCCAAGGACTGTCAACTCGGTACAATGCTTGAGAATTACTTCAGAAATGTTTTCTGCCGCTACAACAACAAGAGCATTTTTTTTTATTTCTCGTGCGCCACAAATTTTTCTAAATGTCATCAAGCACTCCATTAATTACATAGCATATGAATATGTGAATGTGCGAACCAACACTCGATAGATTTGCAATCGCAATTACGAAAATCAATAGTGCGGCAATAACAATTTTAGCGTGACTTATTAACAATGTAAGGAATGACATCAGATTTACTAACTTCGCGTGACCGAATGTGGCGCTGTGAAACAAAAGGCGTTGTGATTGTTATGAAACTGAAAAAAGTAGAAATTATGGCCATGCCCGCGGACTGATAGCATGTATGCAACATGTGTGACAAAAAACAACCAATTCCGTTATGTGTTAAAGCTTGTCTGTTTTTTCCAAAAAGCGGACGTGAGCGTTAGGCATTCTTCGTTAGATTTCCAATAAAAGTCAAATACCCCGAAGGTGAAAGGAATTCCCTTAAAGAGCATTTGGTGAGTGTGTATGCCAAGGGTTCGTGTGCCATACGTGCTTAACGGTATGCGCCGTAAAAATGCAAACATACACAACATTAAACTTCATTCTTCAACAAAATCTCCACTGCCTCACATTCCCGGCGATAGACATGCGCCGTTTGTTTACATTAAGCCTGGCTACCATATGTGGAGCCCATTCGAGATTTAATACCTGTGCACACATACCCACACCTACACATACTCTCATACTCTTGAGCGTTTCCATACATCTTGTTAACTCGGCAAGCCACGCGTCGCTCTTGAGATTTACAACAGCAATACACAAACATACATATGTATGTATATATGTGTATATACGCATATGCGAGAGAAAGACCGAGAGTTTTTGTGCATCGAATTCCGGGAGCGGGCAGACTAGAGTTTGGAAGTGTTTTATTACACCACCGCCAGTGTTCTGTTGCTAACTTGGCAGCGCGCGAAAGCGAGCATAATTCATGTATAATTGTGTTTCAACATAGCTGCCACAACACACACACGCGTCAACTCGCACACCCACATATACATATGCTTGAAACCAAACAGCCCGCACATTTGCTGGTGGATTTCCCTGCAATTATCCGCTTTCTTATGCCTAGGAGCGTCTTCTATACACACATAGTATGTATTTATGTGAGTTCTTCAACTTACATACTCGTATGTGTGTACGTGTGCTTGTGTTCACATTACATATTTCAAACTAATCGATAACACGTGACTCTTAAAGGTGAACGACTGTCTGGCGTTCTCAGTCTGTCTGTTTCTTTGGCTGCGCGCCTTGCCTCTGCCTGCTCAGGCGGCCTGTGAGCCTGCTCTGCAGCTTGTTTGGCTGGAGTGGCGTCACCGGAAGCGGACGCGGTGTCGACTTTTTAAGTAGCGACAGACGCATGCTCTCACTCGTCCCTTTGTCCTTTCGCCATTTCGTCGTCGACGTTGTCGCATTCACATTCGCAGTTCAAGTGATTTTTGCTGTTGTTGCCGTATCAAACATAAAACAGGGTTGAAGTGCAAGCAAAACCGCAAGTAACTGTAACCAACATAAAAATTAGGTATGTAAACAACACTTCAAGGCTGCAAAGGGGGAAAAACCTTGAACGTGCACAAATGTAACGGGAAACAGGCAATTGAAAAAATTACAAAAATTACGAGAAGCAAAAATTATGTGATTCGAAGTCGAAAACATTTACATTGTCTCATAATATGTTTTTTTTTTTGAAAAATTGTGTTTTTGTTGTTACTTCGCTTTGCAATATAGTTTTTGACGTTACAAAACACCTTACAATAACTAAAATTTGTTTACTTTACTCGTATTTACTTATATCCTCCGTTTTATTTTTTTTATTTGCATGAATTTTAAATCATTTTCATGTTTGTTCAATTTCAATCAAGGAGATATCCTACAAGATTTCTTTTCAACCTTTTTACGCAAATGGTGCGTTCTGCAGTGATTAGTTTAATGTTTTTGTCAATTTAAAAAATGTTCCTTTTTTTTCAAATGAATTCAAGATTTTATCGTTAAAATTTCTTAAATTTTTCCATAGATAATTGACTCCATCCGATGTCGATAAATAGTGTCCTTATAATGCTTAGATTGCTGGGTTAAGAAGTTAAACCCGTCTGGCTGAAATTTCTTCTTTCCTTTTTATATCTCATTTGAGAGTTTTTTATACCCTGAACAGGGTATATTAAGTTTGTCACGATGTTTGTAACACCCAGAAGGAAGCGTCGGAGACCCTATAAAGTATATATATAAATGATCAGTATGTTGAGCTGAGTCGATTTAGCCATGTCCGTCTGTCTGTATATATACGAACTAGTCCCTCAGTTTTTAAGATATCCTTTTGAAATTTTGCAAACGTCATTTTCTCTTCAAGAAGCTGCTCATTTGTCTGAACGATCGATATCGGACCTCTATAACATATAGCTGCCATATAAACTGAACGATCGGAATCAAGTTCTTATATGGAAAACTTTCACATTTGACAAGATATCTTCACCAAATTTGGTATATACTATTTTCTAAGGCAACAATGTAATCTCCGAAGAAATTGTTCAGATCGGTTAACTATAACATATAGCTGCCATACAAACTGAACGATCGGAATCAAGTTCTTGTATGGACAACTTTCACATTTGACAAGATATATTCACGAAATTTCGTATATATTATTTTCTAAGGCAACAATGTAATCTCCGAAGAAATTGTTCAGATCGGTTAACTATAGCATATAGCTGCCATACAAACTGGACACATAGTTACTAACAGAAATGCACCTGTGAATGGTATTTGGCTTCGGTGCAACCGAACTTAACGTTTTTTCTTGTTTTTTTTTTGAGATATCAGATGAAACTGGTTTTATATCTATTTTTTCTAGTATTAAGGGGTTACACTGGTACAACCCATGAAAAATTAGGCGATTTTGTTGAATTTTTTTGAAGATAGTATTCAAAAGAATGTTTTGAAATTCTTTGGACATAATAAGGTATATTTTCAGCTATATTCTAAAATTTTTTCTTTAAAAATATTGGAAAATAACGGAGTTATGTGCTGTCTTCGGAGTTTTGAAGTTGAAGGTTTTTACAAATTTCAGAAAAAATTTATATTTTTTAAGCAAAAAATTGTTGTTTTTTTTTTATGCCAAATTGACAATTTTGAATCAATCAAAAATATTCAAAAAATATTCATCATATGTGACCTGGTCTACGAAAAGGGGGCTTAGGTGTCAAAAAAAAAATAAAAATAAAAATAAAAATAAAAAAATTGAGAAAAAAAATATAAAAATAAAAATAAAAAAAATTGAGAAAAAAATAAAAATAAAAAAAAAGTTGAGAAAAAAATTAAAAAATTGATTTTTTGACACCTAAGCCCCCTTTCCGTAGACCCGGTCACATATGGTAAATATATTCGAGAACACTCAATTTCAATTTGAAGTCATCGGTCAATTTTTCGTTGAGTTAGAATGTCAGCAATTTTGAAATATATCGTTTCGGAAAAAACGCGTTTAAAGTTTCAACTATCCTATTTATACAAGCGAGTGGTCGCACTTTAAAACGCTGCCATTCAATAACTATTAAAGATACGACCTTGCCGACTTCACAGGATATTTTTGAAAATAAAAACTATCGAAAAGGCAAAAAAAAAAAAAATCGATTTTTTGAAATTGTCACACTAGTATAGGCCTAAAGTCAAACTAATAGTTAGGCTGTGCGCGTAGAACGGTATTATTCAAGAATACGAAAATTAGATAATTCACTAACCAAATAAAAAAAACTTTTTTCCCATAGAAAAATTGCCAAATAATTCATGTCTCACCGGTACTTTCAGTCAATATTAGAAATATATTGTATCTGAAAACATTATATTTGTTACAAAGCCTTCTGCAAAAAAGGCGTGCTCCGAGAATCTATAAATCCTGTGAAATATACATACCTTTGTATATTCTGAACAGAATATAGTAAGTTTACCACGAAATGTTTAATACCCAGAAGGAAATGTCGCAGATCCTAAAATCGTACAGTGGCGAAACTTGAAATCCGAACAGTTAAAAAGTCATGGTTTTTTCTAATTTTGTCGGTTAAGTGTGGTTGTTATATACCGTTTTTGACGAAGTTTCTTAGTCAAAAGTGGTTTTTTCCGTGTCATCAAGAGTTCAAAATAGCATCCCGGAGACTGTTCTAGCAGTGACGTCAGTTCCAAGGTCTTCTAAGCGTTCCATTTGCGAATCCTCCCTAAAAGATGTTTTCCTTGCTGCTCCTAAGCCTGGTTTTCTACTCAGAGATCCACTGCTTAGAAATTTTTTCAAAATATCCCGACAGCAGATTTCTTGAATCCAACTCTTTCACTGATCTTTCGTATGCTAAAAGTTTCTTTTCGTAAAGTTAAAATCTTGCTCTCATCCACAGTAGTAATTTTTTTAGGTTTGGCATGTTTTATATTTTTCTCACATTCTAAACAATATGTTCCAAAAAACAAATCAATAATCAACGAAAGAGCACATATTTCTTCTATTTATGTATACAAAAAATCCTTTTTCAATCAAATCTTAAACCTACATGATGCATATACGTCATAACTGCTACCTGGCTACTTGTCCAGATTTTAATTTCCGCCACTTTAATAAGGTTGTTGCTTTTAACATTTTGATATTTGGTAACCCTAGTAATACAATCTGGCAACTCGGAACGCAATCGTAAAGTTGACCATTTTTGAATCTATACATACTCAGAAAATTTTGGTACACGAGCGCTATTTGTTTTGTTTACAGTAACTTAAAATATTCATTTCGACCAAAAAATCGAATTAAATCTCGAATATTTTTACGCGATTATTTTCGATGTGATTACTCAGCAACCGTACATCGCTGAACTCAATTCAATTTTTTTTGCACGAAGTTAGAGTGTACATCAGTGTTTATCGTTAGTATGGACGTAGGCCTAGATCACTCCAGGAAGAGTTTGTTGTAGCAAGAACGTCATGTGGCCACTAGTGAGACAACTATAGACATTAATGGGATCAGCATATATTGCATATTGATTTTGAATGTGGTATTTAGGGTCGAGCATCTCCGTAAAAGTAACATAGCCGTTCAAAGAGAAGAAAAGGATATTAGGAGAAACAAAGAAAATCTTTGTGAAAAGTTTTTAAAAGAGAAAGCCTATCCCCTAAAATATCCCATTGAACTCTTAGTGCCGTATATGTGTATGTAATTAATCATCACTTTTTGTACGGCTTTTATATTCTTCATTTTCCTTTTGCCCTGAAATTCTTTTCTATTCCATACATGTATGTATGTATATTTTTGCACCCAAGTCAGCTCACCACTTCAACTGCTAAATAACACCAAAAAACTGAGTATCGCTTTTAATCCTTTATGATCTGCCAGTGCCACGATTTCCGGCTCACTGCACAATGCTAACTGAAAAAAGAAAAAGTAACAAATATGAAAATAAAAATAAAATTGAAATGCAATCGGATTTCCTTTCAGCAAGTCTGCTTGCTTTCGATTTTTCGTTTGATTGTGCGGTTTTCATTTGTCAACGCTTTGTGTCCCAAAGTCCAGGGGCCGCTCGGACTTCATTCAGCTGAATGGCCATTTTGTGCTTTTTGTTTCGGGTCTCTTTGACAGCAAATTTAGTTTCTGCTGCTGACACACACATGGACCTTGCTCTTTGACACATTGCTCGGTCATATGCGCTTAAAGAAGGGGGTAGAGAAGCGGATGCCTAGTCAGCTCGTTGTACGAGTCCAGACAGATGTTTCACATTAAATTTGCTGCAACAACCACAGGCGCCGCAATTCGAGCGCTTCTTGCCAGTTGCTGCTAAGTAAGCCCTTTTAATTACACTCAATACAATCGATCGAAATCTATTTGTAAAGTAACAATTTAGCCTGAGCTGCACTGCCATTGTTGTTATTGTTCTTATGCTGCTCTTCTCGTTCACGTCTAGGATATTATCGAGGCACAAATTGCAATTTACACAACCCCTCAATTAACCAATTGAACGCTATTAATGGCAACAGGCGATAATCAACCCTTGACTCCTCACACACACACACACACATGCCTGATCCGTTAAAGAGCTATAAGTGTGCTAATAATAATAGGGAGCCGCATTAGGCAGGTGAAAGGCTGGATATCGAGGGTTCTTCAATGTCATTGTCTCCTCTCGCTGTGGATAATAACAAATGTAGAGACCGCAACAACAACATCAGGCCAATAGTAGATGAACATCTGCAAGTGTTTATGCTGCAATTTAACGCCGACTGCCAGACAACGGTCGCCGATTTGTCGAGCACTGCACTCCAGTGCCTCCATCGCTCAAAGCCATCGTCGCAACAACAATAAATGTGTTGCCATAGACAAGTTCAGTTCAGCGCAGTCGGTCAAAGACTTTGTGCGCATTCTCTGCAGTTGAATGGAAATAAATTGCCAAAAACTCGAAAGGACATTTCACAGACGAAATCGGCTATCAACGAGTGAAGAAGGTGAACGCCGGCCAACAACCAACAAACCGGCGTGAACGGTGGGTAGTGGGCCGTGTGTCGCGTGCAGCCGGTAGCCAAGTTGCTGGGATGCTGCGTAGCCGCTAAAGTCATTGGCCCGTCTTCTTGCTGTGCTTGAACTTGGCACACGTATTTATGCGGGCGAATGACTTGTGGTTCGCCTATTAATGTTATCACACTTTTCTGCTTTAGTTGAAGGTTTTCTTCGCTTTTCGTATTTACTCATATTCGTTTTTTGATTTGTGCAAATACCCGAGTGAGCAAAAATTTATTGCCAACTGCCGTTGTAACTACCTAAACTTCTGTTTTTTGTCCGAAGCTAAACAAATGATGCAGAATTTTCTTAAGAAGATGCAGAAGAGACAATGGGCAGCAAAGAAAATAAGTTTTTTTCTAATTACATCTTGTACAGAGTAAAACAAGTTTGCCACGAAGCTTTGTAAGCCACTGAAGGAAACCTCGAAGACTATAAAATATATATGTATGTATATAAATGAGCAGCACGATGAGTTCAATCGATTTATATAGTAAGTGATTTATGTTCTACAGTTTCTAAGCTACCGGCTGAAAGGTTCTCAGGTTCAAGGTTCAGGTTCTTGTTTTTACTAAATACGCAACGTTCTCGAAATCACTTGATCTGATGTTCAAGGTCATATTTAATGATCTGTTAGTGCCTAACCAATGTTGTGTGATAATTTCTATGAGAGAAAGCAAACTCGCTAATAGTTTTTCTAGATCTCTCGCCTTTATGTAAGACTTTTTGTTTTAGATTATAGAGGCGCTCTACTAATTGAGGTAAATGTATTAGGTAGACGCACTCTTGAAGTGTGCTGTTTCCATAATTAAATACTTACTGCTCTATCCTAAGTTATATTTCAAATATATAACTTAAAAATAAACGTAATTTTTGCAATCCAAAAAAAAAAATAATTAAAGGATCCTCTCAGTGTGAAATTTACGAAAAATCTACTTTTTTGTTGCGTTATCGGATAGTATACAATGTTATAAACATTCTCTTAAATGAAAACGAAATTCAAATTATTACGGTCGCAACAGCGTTTCTTGTAGAAAGTGAACAGAGTGGGGAACTCGGAAGCGACTCCAATCTTTAAACGCGTTTTTCTCAGAATGGTGTTTTTAAAACGGTTTCCACTCTCAAAGGAAGAGTTTTGAAAATATCTAGTTTCAATTTGGAGAAAACATTTTTAACGTCATTCTCTTTCGCTCTATGGAATCTTTTTATGAAATTTTTCTATTTTAAAATTTTAACGCTAAAAATAGAGTTTTATCTTATATTCTCTTTTATGAAAGTATATCCAGATTTAGCTATCAATAAATTTGATAAAATCCCCTTATTCTGAAACAGTTGAGGCTTTTATGCAGTTAGGTATTTCCACAAGAACAAAACAGCAAAACAGGTTCCAAGAAAGAAGAGAGATCGGATATCGACTCTTCGGTAGGACGAGTTAATTATCCTTGATTCAAAAAAGGATCCCCACCAGACAGCAAATAAAATTCTAGTTCCGGTGTTTGGAAAAACTTGGAATTTCAAGGAAGATGCCATTATTATCTGAACGCAATCGAAGGAGCTGCTTAGAGTTTGCAAAGAAATACCGTTAGTGAACAGCAAGGGCAAGTAAAATATTATTATTAGCAAGATAAATAGGGCTTCTTCCGATGGGAAAACTTATGTTCGCATGGCTCTTACCCTAAACACATTAGGCCAACTTTAAAATAAGGTGGCAGCTAATATAGTGACCTGGTCTACGAAAAGGGGGCTTAGGTGTCAAAAAAAAATAAAAAAAAAATAATAAAAAAATAATAATAATAATAAAAAAATAAAAAAAAAAAACTAAAATAAAAAAATTAATTTTTTGACACCTAAGCCCCCTTTCCGTAGACCAGGTCACGTATAATGGTTTGGCAGCAAGATAACGATCCAAAACGTACTGCGCGTGGTACAAAGCAATGGTTTCAGGAAAACATGACTCTATTACACTGAGCTTCATGCAGCCCGGACTGAAACCCAATCGAAAATCTTTGAACACATTTGAAGAAAAGAGTTCCTTCACATAAATTTCCAGGGAATATACGAAAAAAAAATCCAAAAGTCATCTACAAAAGTTTAGTGGAGTCAATGCCTCGTAGCCGTATTGACAGAAAGGGTTTCAAGCCAAGATATAACAAAAAAAAAAAAAAAAAAAAAAACCGAATACATATTGAAAGGTCTTCATTAATTTTTTGGTTTCGAGAAAGTTCGGATTTCTATTTGTTATTTATCGTTTTCGAAAGTTTTTAAACATGTTCAGCTAGTGGAAGTCGTACTGCTACATTTTCTACCGGAAATTATACATGAAAATTTCCGAATCTCATTATAGCGAAGGTACTCTTAACTTTTTAAAATAAAAAACTGTCACTACGCAACATACAACATCATCGCTTTCATATCTACAAATGTCACTTGACATGGCACACAATGACATTTCACTTGAAGCGTCATTGTTTTGAGGTATATTTTCTTTGATGCGCTCCACAAACAAGCTCACACTAATATTGATCCCTTCTTTTATGTTTCTTAGTAAATATTCTAAAATATATTAATAACTTTTTTTCTCGTTACAGATACACAACTTGAGCAGAGCAGCAACAATAACAGTGGTAGCAGCCGTCAGAGCAACTAAAAAAGTCAATCCTTAGGGTCAAGGGAAATACCGTCGTACAGCAATGAGAATAACGTCAAAGAAAATCAAACAATATATAAACAAAAGAGCAAAGAATAACACATGACTGCAACACAAACGAAATTGCCGACGCCGCCGACGAGGACGAGAACGAGTACGACGACATAAAGGTCGCCGTGGCGTAACCGAACACGATTACGAAGCCAAAGGCAACACTAAGCAAACACAAACACAGGCGAAAGAAGAAAATAAAACGAACGAACGTGAAAGCAACACATTCGCAGTACCCGCAGTACTACTACAAAGGTGCTTGTGAGCACTGCACGCACAGCACAGTGCAACGGTACGACAACGGCACAGAGAGACAAGCGACTCGTCACAAGCGCCAGTGCCACTAGAAAACACAACATAACACATCCAACAACAACCTAAATACTACACATTAATTAACTACATAAAACCGTGCGTGCTAAACACTAACTAATACTAGAAGCCAATATAACTGTAACACAAGCGTACTAAGTGCAACAGTGTGTCCCAAACCGGTGTGTCACGTGTCCCAGTCACAACTACTAGTTCACCGCAAATATAAACTGTAATCAAAAGGACAACCCGTCTCTAGTGCAGCACGTAGCCATAGCTGTAGTACTTAGCGTTGGTAGTCGTTAGTAGGCGCCAACAACTAACTGTATCCGAAGCTTTTCAAATTTAAAGCCCTCCACGTTTTTTCACTTTTAAATTGTAAATCTTTTAATGAAAAAGAAAAAAAAATCCAAAAACAAAAAAACTTGACTGATAGTTTATTAAATTAATTAAACATCTCAATTCAATTGAAATTTAAGCGAACAAAACTACAACAACAACAACACTCGTACGCATGCAACAAATGATCTCGAAATCAAAACAGAACTCCACGTTGATGCCAGAAACGCGCGAAAATGTCGAACTTTATTTGAAGTAAAGCAAAAAAGCGACGAAACAACAACAACAAAACAACAAAAATTGCAACAACTCAAAGCGAAATTGACAAACCAAAAACCAACAATTAACATTGCCAAAAACGAACAAGAATTGCAGCATTTTTTTTATAAAACACGAATAAGTGAAAAAACACAACAACAACTACAACGCATATGATAGCATTCGTATTGACAACGACGTTTAGTCAGTAAAAACCAAAAAAAAAAAAAAAACGAATAAAAAGCTAAATAATAACGGGACAAATCAAATTGCAACCGTGCGTCTGCACACTGCAACACGACGTTGCTGCAAGCATTTAAACGCAGTGCGCTCGTGAATAATCAAATTTGGTGCAACAAAAAATATATTCAAAACTTAACTTAGCAAAGTGACTTTTTCATTACTCAACGCCTTTTTGTTGTTGTTGTTGTTGCATAAAATAGAGTGCCACAGCGTTGCGAGCTGGCGGATAAGCCAATTTTATTTATAACACAAAGCAAAGCGCGTGAGCGAGTGAGCATAGCAGCGGCCGGCCGGCTAAGCGCGTGGATTGTGGCAAGTGGCCAGTGGCCAGCAGGGGCAAGTAGCAAGCGGCAAGTGGCAAGCAGACGCAAGCAAAATGGGCAATAAATGTTGCAGCAAACGACAGGATCAGGAGCTGGCACTTGCCTACCCGAGTGGCTATAAAAAATCAGATTACACATTCGGTCAGACGCATATAAATAATAGCGGGCAAAAGCATAACAATGGCGGCTCGCTGGACTCCCGTTACACGCCCGACCCGAATCGTGGGCCGCTCAAAATTGGCGCCAAGGGCGGCGCAGACATAATACGCCCGCGTACAACGCCAAGTAAGTACTCACATCCGTTATATTTACTCTGCTCGTGTGTGGGGTGTGTGTTTCTGGGTGAAATATATGCGGCTGTAGTTGTGTGAGTGTATGTGTGTGTGCTGGGTTAATTATTAAGTTTGCAACGCGCAGTGGGCATTTGGGAAACCCAGTGACTTGACAGACTCATTTGCCCAACAGTTATAACTGTATAGGTATTTAATTATGTGTTTGTGTGTGTGTGTGAATATGAGAAATCACTGTTCGCACGTATTTGTGTGTGCAATTGTGCGAAAGGTTGCTCGTTTTAATATTTTATTGCTTGTAATCCGTATTTATTTGTTAATCAGGGTAAGCTCTCGAAGCTCATTGAGTGAGTGCGAAACATTTTTGAGAATATTCATTCATTAAATTTTAATTCTGACACACAAATGTATATACTTATGTATGTGTAAGTGTATTTGTGGGTGTACTGGTTGCTAATATCTAGTGAGTTTTCAACTTTTCGATGATTGAAAGTCGAAAAAGTGTTTTCGTATTTTGTCAATAGATGTACATCTCCAATGCTACCAATCACATTGTGCTGCACCATATAGCGTTGGAATGGTGAGGTGAGGTGAGGTTAAGGTTCATTTAACCAAAATCAAATTAAATTCGGGCAAGTTGAAAAAAAGTTACAGCTGTTCAAAAATGAGTGAAAATAATGAAGAATTCGCTATATTTTGAAATTTTTGTATAAAAAGAGAGAATGCCACCCAAGCCTCAATGAAATTTGTGAAGTTTACGGAGACGATGCTGTATCAGTTCGTGTAGCAAAACAATGGTTCGCTCGCTTCCGTTCTGAAATTTCGATGAAAAAAAGCACCTCGCTCTGGTCGACCTATTGTTGAAAAGCCGCTGAAATTATGGAAAAGATTGAACAGAACCGTCACAAAAGCAGCCATGACATCGCTAAGGAACTTAACATTCATCATCAAACGGTTTTGAACCATTTAAAAAAGGCTGGCTACAAAAAGAAGCTCGATGTTTGGGTACCACATGAATTGTCTGTGAAAAATTTAATGGACCGAATTAACATCTGCGATTCTTTGCTGAAACGAAATGAAATCGAACCATTTCTGAAGCGAATGGTAACAAGAGACGAAAAGTGGATCAAATACGACAAAAATGTGCGAAAAAGATCATGGTCCAAGCGTAGTGCAGCTCAACAAATGGTCGCAAAGCCAGCATTGACGTCTCGAAAGGTTATGCTCAGTGTTTGGTTTGGGGTTGGAAAGGGAAACATCCACCATGAGCTGCTCCAGCCTGGTCGAAGGATTGATTTTACATTTTACTGTCAAACAAATAATGAGATTGAAGCAAGCAATCAGAAAAAAACGTTCAGAACTGATCAACAGAGGGGCTTCGTCTTCCATCAGGACAACGCTAGACCACACACATCTTTGATGGATTTGGTTAGTTTTGTCCCCTTCCCCAGCACCTTAAAGACCAACAAATTAATAATTTGGGTTAATCCAAAAAAATTTTGAGGCCCAAAAAAATATCATGGATTTAAAAAAAATCCCTGGTTTTTTCAATAAAACATTTCGAATTTCTTTTTTATCGAAAAAAATTACTTGAAAAAAAAAAAAACAAAATTTTTTCTTTTGGGTACTAATAAATAAAACTTTATTTTTTTATTATTTTTCTCACCACTGCTCGACAATTTTTTGACTTCTTGCGACTGTTTTGTAAATATAATAATTTAATTTGATATAATTTCGAAGATATCAATGCTTACTTACTGTGAATGATCGCGATCAGTAGCGACATAAAACTTAGGTTAGATTAGGAACTGAGAGCAACGTAGTTCTTAAGGGGGTATTCTAGTCTAGAAATCAAATTTTGGGCAGTTTTGTGGAGAGACAGGGGTAAAAAAAATGGCGCAACCTGGTGACATTGATCCTGACTCTCCTGGTGGTGAAAAAAAAATCAAAAGAAATTCTTTTAAACGTAAGGATGTTGTTATAGTCCCTAAATCAGGGAATACGAAAAAAACAAAAAAATGTTTTTGAAAAATGGCGACTGCCTGAAAATAAAAATAATTTTTGCCTTTTTTTTTTTTAAATTCCTTTAATTTTTTTTAAATATTAAAAACAAAAATTTTGACACATTGCTTTTAGGAACGATAAAGGATTATATAAAGAAGGTTCACACAAAATTTCAATAAATCGGTTGTATAGAACTTGAGATAAGCCGGTACCGTGTGGAAAAAAGTAGTTTCGAGAAAAACGCGTTTAAAAAAGTGAGTCTACCTACCTACCGGGCTAGGTACTAAGTCACTAAAGTAACTGTAGCTCTTAAAATAATTTTAATTTTTAAAAATCCCTTGGAGGAAATGTTCTTAAGGGTCTATGCTTTAAATATATGAAAAAAAAACGAATTTTTCAAAATTCTAGAGTAGAATACCCCCTTAAGGTTTATGAGATTTAAGCTCAACTTGAGTAATTGAAATCTAGCAAAATCCGTGGCGGAAGTATGAGTGAAGGCGCTTAAGTAGATGTGGAAATCTTTGAATGATAAATATTAATTTCCAAACTCCCTGTGACTTATATTTTGAAAAATATGTTCAAAAAGTCTTGAAGCAAAAAGCTTTTACTTTTGAGCTAGATCCGAAATTCCAGCATTCTGCATCGCCACCAGTTTTTTTGCTACTTATTTACATCACTTGAAATATTGCATGAGTATGTGTGTATATACATAAACGCTCAGCGGTAACGTCATAAAAACGACGACTTTCCTTCTCGCTTGGCTTGAGCTCAACAACGCTTAAGTACGACTTAACGCGGTTGAATAATTAAATATTTATAGTTGTAAGCTGTTAGGTGCTTGTATGCACAGTGTTGGGCAGAATTAAAGCGCTTGTGGTTCACGAAAACACCGTTTGGCACGTTTTTTTAAGTCTGGCTGCTGTATTTTCAATTTCAGTTTCTTTAAAATCAAGAAAAATAATTTTGTTTACATTAAAAATTGCTTTTGTAATAATTTTTTCGTTTTCCTTTTATGTTCGTATGGACAAATACCATTCGTATCGGGCGAAAGCAAGCTTTTAGGGATAAAAATAGAAATTCTGATATTGTTCAATGTCTATAATCAGAATTCTAGCATGACGACAGAACCCAAAAAAAAAAAAATTTGTTGACTGGTGTAATTTATGATATTTTGTTTAACTCAACGAGTTCCTGAATTTGTATTTGTTTATATACAAAGAAAACTTATTTTTACGGTGTGTTAATTCTAAGCATACTATTAGGGTACTGGGCCCCACGCCTCATGTGGGTAATATCACTCTTACCTTATATTTTTCTTCCATTTTTTTTTAAATTTTAGGGTCTATATTATTTTGAGCATGGGCATACATAATTAATTGGATTGAATTTTAAAGCGCGCCCAAATGTAGGCAATTATTTTTATAAAGGCATTACCACGCCTGCAAATAATAAAAATCCTGAGTAGTTGTGGTTTTATTACACAAGAGAAGACTAAAATAGTATTTCATGTTATGTATGGAGATATTGCATATATTTTGCACGCTACTGTGCCTAATAAAACTTACAGTGCTGTATAGGCGTGTGTGTGTTTGTAGTGCGCTTGAGCAGCAGCAACATTGAAACTTGCCCTCTGGCACACGCCCGCACTAGCGACGGCTACTGCTGCGCTGAACCTTGCGACCGCACAGCTGCGCATTGAACGCCGAGACCGAGACCCCGCAACTGCGGCATTCATTGGCGCTGCAACGTGGCGAAGTGCATGCGGCAGCAGCAACTGTGATTGCTGTGTCTTCATTATTGAGGCTTGCGAGAGCATTACAAGCCAGCTTGAGCAAATTCCATTTGCAGGCCAAAGTTGAAAGGCGCAGAACAAAGCTGATTTTCGCTGTGCAGCACTTGTAGCAAATGCCACTTGATACGCTCGCCTCGCCACATGTGGCGGTGCGTGTGGCATGTTGCCTATGCGCTGATACATACATATGTATGTGCATCTGTAAGCGTTATGTATGTTTTTCGAGCGACTCTCTGTACGTGTGTGTGTGAGTTCACGGAATGCACGCCGAGGCCAAGGCTCCTTGCTAAAAAAGCTAAGCTGCCAACTGGTCGGCAGGCAATTATTTACATTTCCATTAACACAGTCACAAACAGACAACGCTGCTTCTCAACTTTTTACTTCGTACACGCACACTCACTCACACTCACACATGCACACATTGCGCGCTTAACACCAAAAAGTATGATTGACCGAAAAACACACGAACAGCGTGTAAATATCTAGTGCAATACAATTAGCGACAGTAAGTGCACTTGGAAAAAGTTGGCATTACGCGGTACCGTTATTCATTAATTTTACATCTCATCTGCCACTTGCCCCCGGCTGTTGCTGGCTTACATTTTACAGTTATTTACTTATTTCTTTTTTGCTCTTCATTCAATTAGTAGATTGTGTTGCAATGAATTATGGCAGCGCGACCGAGAATGCGGCGTTTTTAGGTTGCTTTTAAAGGTTTTTAAATTTACAAACACACACACATACACACATCCATTCATACAAAAAAAATTCACGCATTACTTTGCATATATCTGGTGCCGAAGTTTATTATTTATCTGTGTTTTATTGTAGCTCCCGAAGTCCCGAACTCTTGAGCGCGATCCAGCACTCTTGCAACTAAAAAATACAGCAAAAATTAAGCTTCTTCCTCGATTTATTAAATTTCCTCAAATTCAAGCGATTTTTCCAATTTCCTCAAACTCTTTGCCAGCTGCCGTCGTTTGGTACTCGCCGACGCAATCAAATACACATTAAAATTTATTTAAACCCAACCCTTATGTAGACACAGCACACAAATGCAATTACAAAAAATATATATATATTTTCCTTTCATAACCTCCACTCATCTCTGCTGTCGGTTTCCCCTCTGTATTTACAGCTGGCGTTCAAGGTGGTCTGCCCAAGCGGCGTGTCGTTGTCGCCCTATATGATTACAAGTCGCGCGATGAGTCTGACTTGAGTTTCATGAAGGGCGACCGGATGGAAGTAATCGACGACACCGAGTCCGATTGGTGGCGTGTAGTCAATTTGAGCACACGCCAGGAGGGTTTGATACCCCTAAACTTTGTCGCCGAGGAGCGCAGCGTGAACAGTGAAGAGTAAGTACACATACATACATACATACACACACATTTTATATGATTTTCCATGTGTTGCTGATTTAATAAACATATATTCCTTCACTCTCCGCTCCCACATCTTTTAGTTGGTTCTTTGAAAATGTGCTACGCAAAGAGGCCGATAAGCTTTTGTTGGCGGAGGAGAATCCGCGCGGTACATTCCTGGTGCGTCCGTCGGAACACAATCCCAACGGATATTCGTTGTCGGTGAAGGATTGGGAGGATGGCCGTGGCTACCATGTGAAACATTATCGCATCAAGCCGCTCGACAATGGTGGCTACTACATAGCCACAAATCAGACTTTCCCCTCGTTGCAGGCGCTGGTGATGGCCTACAGTAGTAAGTTGTTTATGTCATGCATACGCATTTGTCAATACAGTAGCGGCGGGTTTATGGTGCCAAATTGAAAATGTAAAATGCGTTTTTCAAAGTGGAACATTTATGAACTAGAGGACACGGCATATACGGACGAATTTTCGCTGGAATTAGTGAAGTTTTAAATATATTTCACGCTTGATTTAGAACTATATAACGGTAAAGGTCGGCGAAACAATTTTAATCCGCTAAGAGTAACAATTTCGAAAATCGAATTCGAAAACCAATGAAAGCTCTCGCAAAAGTCTTTAAATTGAATATTTTCATTGCTGGCCACCATTTTCTGGCCGCTACTGTAACTGGTTGCGCGTGTTATTTGCCATGTTGTTTATTCATTTGCTATTAATTTCCGCAGAAAATGCACTTGGCCTTTGCCACATACTGTCGCGTCCGTGTCCGAAGCCACAGCCGCAAATGTGGGATCTGGGACCGGAATTGCGTGACAAGTACGAGATACCGCGCTCCGAAATTCAATTGATACGCAAATTGGGACGCGGCAACTTCGGTGAGGTGTTCTACGGCAAGTGGCGCAACAATATCGATGTCGCCGTGAAAACGCTGCGCGAAGGCACCATGTCGACGCAGGCCTTCCTACAAGAGGCCGCCATTATGAAGAAGTTCCGACACAATCGCCTGGTGGCATTGTATGCCGTCTGCTCGCAGGTGCGTACATACATACATATTGGTGGAATTATTGATTGATTTGTCTTACTTTCTATTTCGCAGGAGGAGCCCATCTACATTGTGCAGGAGTACATGTCCAAAGGCAGTTTGTTGGACTTTCTACGCGAAGGCGACGGTCGCTATTTACACTTTGAAGATCTTATCTACATAGCCACGCAAGTGGCCTCCGGCATGGAATATCTCGAATCAAAACAACTGATACATCGTGATCTGGCCGCACGCAATGTGCTGATCGGCGAGAATAATGTTGCCAAAATTTGTGATTTCGGTTTGGCGCGCGTAATCGCCGATGATGAATACTGCCCCAAACAGGGATCGCGATTCCCTGTCAAATGGACTGCACCCGAGGCGATAATCTATGGCAAATTTTCCATCAAATCCGATGTCTGGTCTTATGGTATACTGCTAATGGAACTCTTCACATACGGACAAGTGCCATATCCGGGCATGCATAGTCGAGAGGTCATTGAGAATATCGAACGTGGCTTCCGCATGCCGAAACCAACTAATCACTATTTCCCCGATAATATTTATCATCTACTATTGCAATGTTGGGATGCGGTGCCGGAGAAACGGCCAACATTCGAATTCTTGAATCACTACTTCGAATCGTTCACCGTGACGTCGGAGGTGCCCTATCGGGAGGTGCAGGATTAAGTAGCGTAGCACTCGAAATGCCGTGAGTGGTACAGCGTTATTGCCAGTGCGATATACATACATACACATACATATATACAAACATACATAAATTAACTAGATTTAATTGTAAGCCTTTTTAATTCAATTGAGAAGTGAGTCGTCAAAACAAAAACAAAAGCAAAAGTATCTGCATTTCAAAAACAAAAAAAAAAACAAACAAACAAACAACTTTTCAATGCAAAAGTTGAAATTGCTGCAGCGTAAACGCCAAGCAGCAGCATCAAGGTGCACACACGCAATCGTTTGGCGCTGCTATGTATGGGGCCAGTGGGATGTACCAATTGAAGAAGAAGAATTTTTACATTCGCAAAGAAACTGCTACATACTAAAAGCTATTCTACATTATATACATACATAACACATAGTACGCGTATGATATATGCGTACGTTTATGATAGTATAAAAACAAAAACAAAAAACATGAAAAAAAACGAAAAAAGAAGAAAAAAAATATTTTACACTTGATAAGCGAAATCTTTTATAATTTATATAGAGGTATTTATGTAATTTTAAGCTTATGGCAAATGAATTGTGCTATATAAGAAAAGCATTTAACAAATACAAAAACAACCACAACAATAAAATATCTAAAATAGTCAGTCAGTAGCAAGAAAAACGAATGAAGAATACGTTAAAATCTTGCAGAAAAAAATTACAACAAAAACGAAAAAAAATCTCTCCATGCATTTATCGAGTTCTATGCGCATGCGTTGGGTTAGCGCTGAAACTGTCTCTCTGAATTAATTTTTATTTTCACTGTTCTCTTTTTAATTTTTCTTAGTATCTAGTTATTTTACTAATAAGTAAGTTCATTGAAGCCTGTTAAATCGAATTACTTTTAAACATTATTACAAAAACACTAAACGAATTTAATTTCTAAGCTTTAGTTTGTATAAATCGAATTTAAGCGTTCTCACAAATATTCACAAAAGTGGCAAAGCATTGCTAAGAGCGCGTATATTTTGCGCTTATTACACTTTTTTATTCTTTTCACTTCATGCCAAAACCATCAGTAACACTTGCATCTGTTACCAAATTTTCAGTGGCAAAACTGCTGTCATCTGTCAGCTGCTTAAGCAAGAGTAAGCAGAAAATGCACTACTTCATCATTATTGCTTTAAGTTTTATAGCACTGCAACAACAACTAACCTGCAAAGCTATGAAGAAAAAGCAGTTTTTTTAAATAACAGTGTTAATTTTCTTCAAAAAAAAAAATAAATAAATAAATAAAAATAATAATTGACACAGTAAAGTCAAGCCGTTATTGAGCGGCAGCTCCTGCTCAGCAAATATACTTTTACACACTCCCTGTGTTGTGGTGCAAAATATAATAATAATTTTCTATTCAAGTGACTGAGTAAGCGTATTAATATTTAAAAGTTAGCATTTCTCTAGCAATTCTATTGCTGCCAAAATTTTGTATTATGGACTTACCAAGTTTTTCATTTTTGCGTGCTACTTAATATTTTTGAGCCAAACTAAAAATTATTTTAAAAAAAGTTAGGTTAAACCTGTGCAATTGAGCTCAAACTATTAAAATTTACATTTTCTTTGTAATTTTTTCTTTTGTAATTTCTTTTAATAAATTTAAATGAAAGGTTGCTTTTATACATAATAATATTTTATAAAACGTAAATTCGAAATGTTTCATATTTGCTTCAAAAAAAAAAAAAAAAACAAGGGAATTTCCCCATTTTTAATTAGAAGTATTTGTGAATTAATTTTAATTAAAATTTATATTAATTTGTTAACTATTAAATGAGTGTATATTTGGCTGAAGTATTAATATATTTGGCAAAAATACCGTTTGCAGAGTTGTAGAGTTCCTCTGGTTGTTTTGCAGCTTTTTTTCAAATGTAAACAGAAATTTAAAGCAAATTTATTTCGAAAAACATCTTTATTCTTCTTTTTTTAAGGCGTAGGCACCGCTTACGGTTTCGTTTTCCTCAAATATTAATATCACAAAATTTTAGGTTAGGTTATTCACAATTTACTTACTCAGTCTCTAAAAGGTTATGAAATACATGAATTTCGCTTTTATTTTAAAGCAGGTAACCTTAAATAATATAATAATATTTGAGTGTCTAAAGTTTCCTAAATACATTCTAATAATATTGTTACATAATTTATGCACTTTCTTTTGCAATGTTTTAATTTTTCAAATTTAATATCATATTTCTAGTTTTAGCTCCTTTTTTGGATATCTTTTTGATGAGCGTAACATTCTTGCATATTTCTACTTCACTTTTTGTTTCGAATACATTTTTTTATAAAAAAAAAACAAAAAAAAAAAACTCACAACAACATTGCTACAATAAGACATTTGAAAGCATTCCTGAATTAATTCACATCGGCGTACACTCAAGCCAAATCTCCTATTTACCTAAATAGACTTCCTATAAAAGACAGCTGATCCATAACCTTACTGATTTCACTGCTCACTACTCGCAAAGGTTTCAGAACTATATATACATACATACATACCCACGACATGTAAACCATCTACTGCATACACATTGTATTTACGTAAGTCTCTTCCAGCTTTGCTTTCTCATGCGCATCGCAACTTCGTCATTTTATTTCTCCAGCGTACGAACTACTCATTAGAAGATCACTTTAGTATACAATAATCAAATTTAACTGGTTATATAATAACATACATACATATACATTATTATATGGCGTTAATACATACATATATATACAAAACGAATGAAACCAAAGTTATTTTTTTTTTTTTTTTTTTTTTTGTTTAAACGAGCGGAGAGCTCAACTTTTTTGTAACGAAAATTTCTCACTAAACTATATAAATATGTATAGGGTATAAAGTAGTATATACATACAACCACGAGTGAATTCTTGCATAAGTAAATAGCAGTACACACATACATACATACCACAAATCCATTGGAATCGTGTGGATAGAAAAACAGTAGCAACACAATTCGTACTCACCACATGCAAACAAATAAAGAAATATGTGAAGTTGGCACCTACATATATATAGTAACGATATAGTAACGATATTTGAATGAAAGTCAAGTAGATATGTCAGCAGTAAAAGTAATATCGATAACGGTATAAACTTATAAACAGGCAATCCATGTCAGCGGTCACCAACGCCAGCGAATTTAATCACAAGTAATTGGATTGTGCTCGCAGCATTAGTGGAAGCTGAATTTGCGTGCATACATACATACATAGATACACTTAATTAATTACACATGCTAACATTTAGTTACCGTTAAGCGCCAGCACATAATAAATAATTAAATTGGCCCTCATTTGGCTGAAATCCAGTGCATAGAAAATGTGGTCGGAAAAGTGATTTGCAAAGCCAGAAATATGTTTCCATCACATACATAAGTACATACATCACATACGTATACATATACATACATATATGCATATAAGCATACATGCAACCGTGCTAAGCTATTTTAGAATTGAAAAATGGAAACATAGTTAATTTACATACAAACATATTTAATCATTTCATAGTCATACATACATACATACATACGTATATGAATGATATCATTATAAACCGCCAGAAGAATTGCATTGCATCCATCCTCATTGTCGCATAAACAAGTTGTGCTCACACACATACGTACATACATACACATGCACATACATATTAAGCATTCGTCATAATGTTATGTTACATAAAGCAATTAATTAATTAGTGAAACCAGATTAAAAAAAAAACAAGAATTATTAAATAAAAATAAGTTAAAACAAAACAAAACAAAAAAAACATAAATAATTAATGAGAAAATCAACAACAAAATCATTAGAACGTGATTAGGATTAACGTGAATGATAACCTATAAAAATTGTTTAGCGTAGTTGGTAATTTTTTGTACATAAACAAATAAATATTATTAAATTTAAAGCGTAATAATAAATATTAAAATAATAATAACTAATGTGAGAACAAATTGAAAGTGGATGGTGGTTGGTAAGGGAGGTATACACACGTTTCGCTGCCAAAGCGAATAAGTGGTGAATCATAAATCATAGCTGACAGAAATTATGTGTAATAATAATGAAATAAATTATGATATAAAATTCAAATATACGAAATGTGTTTCACTCAACCTAACCTAAAAATGACCGTGAAAGTTTTCCTCATTTATTGTTTTCTTTAACTCTGAATGTGTTTACGAATGACGCAAATTTCCTTTCAATGTTTCTTTTCATACTCATGCCATATGTTGCTGCAGGGTATAACTGATGATTCCTCCGGCTTACAAACCAAACCGTTGTATTTTTTGGATGAAATGGCAGCTTCTTGATCTCTTCAGGGTGCTCTTCGTTCCAAATGCGGCAATGTTTCTTGTTAATATTCCCATTGAGCCAGAAACGGGTCTCATCGCTGAATAAAATTTGGCTCGAAAACGTCGGTCTTTCTTGGAACTTTTCAAGAGCCCATAGAGCGAAGTTATGTCACTTTGGAAGGTCGTACGGATTCAGTTCGTGCACAATCTGTATTTGCCCCGAATATGTGGACCCTAGTTGATTTTTGACCGACAATTTCGGTCGAAAATGGTTCGAATCGGCTCAATACTTCTCTGAGGCCCCATAAACCTAATATAATAATAATAGTGTATATATCGGCCAAACTCGTACATGAGTTATCTCAATGAAAATGATAGAGCCTGTTTTAGTCATAACAGTGTATCTTTGTGTCTAAAATAGATAGATTTGAGCGAGAACTTGCCTTACCCCTAATAACTAATATCAGGAACTTTGAACAACCGCTGACTTTACTCCATATGATTTAAACAGCTGAATATCTCGAGAAGTATTAATGATAACAATTTAGACCTTGGACCTTTTTATAGCAAATAAAATTTTCTTCAAATTTCTCATTTAAATTTTCATGGAAAAATCAGGCTTAGGCCTCGTACTACCTCGCCGGTGTGAGTTACGACTTTGTTGCACTGGCACATTTTGGAAAATATACGTCTAAAGCCAAGGCGATGCCTTAAAATACCTCTGATCTGTAGGAATTTAAATATAAATATTCACGATTTTAATGCATTTTCTATGGAACATTTTTATAGGCCTTGCTCCAGTCCTTAATGTTAATATTAAGGGCTAAAATTTTCAGGGAATTTTGTTTACTGTATTTCCGAGGAAATTTCGTGACGGGACTGAAAAAAATTAATCGTTCAAAAAAAATCGCCCTAATGTACATATATATAAACTTGCTTGGATTCCGATCCTCTGGTTGACATTTTACACCTTCAGTTTTTATAAAACGTTCGTTGCACCCGAACTTAGCACTTCCTTACTTATTTTTGTTTTATTTGATATCTCTATTTTTCTTCGTTGATCCTTTGCCTTGTACAATATTAATTCGCGAATTCCCTGAGTGCCGCCCACATCGGCCATGGTATCTCTTTCCTTTAGGTTTTAGGTCCTGTTGAAGGCGCAACCACGTTTCCTAGAAGAATACGCGCACCAGTTTTACTTAAGATAACCCATATACTTACTATGACAATTAAGTAATAAGACTGATTCCACAAAAACCGTTTATTTGAAAATTATTCTACAACTCTGCCATCCCCTTCAAAGTAGTCCCCTTGGGCAGCTTTACAGCGATTCCAGCGCGTTTTCCATGCTTCGTAACACTTCTGGAATGCTTCGACAGGGATGTCCGCGAGTGCCCTCGTCACGGCCGCATGGATGTCCGTAATCGACTCAAAATGGGTTCCTTTGGATGACATGTCGGGCGAATAATGCGGCTGTTGCAACATGGCGATCCCTTTAGAGGCCAAATACTGGGACACGCTAAGGGCGGTGTGGCCCGGCGCGTTGTCGTGATGAAAGATCCAGCTACGAGCGATGTCTGGGCGCAACCTGTTGACTCGTTTTCGCAATTTTTCGAGTACTTGGCAATAGTAGACTTGATTCACAGTTTTCTCCGGTGGAACGAATTCTTTGTGGACAATTCCACGGCTATCAAAAGAGGCAATAATCATCGTTTTCACCTTCGACTTGCTTATGCGGCTTTTTTTGGGCGCGGCACGACTAGGAGCACTATCACCATACACTCTTACAATGGCGCAAAATTTTGTCGCGACGCGTTGCTCTTGATTTTTACGTAACGAGCACTACAAACACACTTGGCGCAGCAGGCGAGCTATTTAAATAAGCTAGAGCGATGGTACATATATCAATGGAGAGGGGAGGGATGCTGGCAAAAGAGTGTAACGTGGTTTTTACCACCTTACAATAATTTACTCCAACATTGTATATCATTTACCCTTACCATACCTCAACATAGACCTTTCCACCATACTAGAATTATCCTACACGTACTAAACTTCACCTCACCGCATTGACCAAAGCTACGCACACAACTTACCTCACTATGCTGACGAAAGCTGTGCTATGCTGCTATATAAGCAAGCACTTCGCACCGAATACGATCATTTCTTCCAGCTCGCTAGCGAGGACGGAACGCTTCCGTACCCAGAAGGAAAACAAGATGGCCGTTATTATTTGCCCATTACTGTCGCAGGCATGCAGATAGAAGCTCTGGTGGACACCGGAGCCACGCTCACCTATATCGGCAAAGAACTTCAACGTCATCTAGACAAACACCATATTAAGGCCAGACGCCAGACCCGTCGCATTCAGCTAGCTAACCAGACATATGTATAAACCTAGCACGAAAATGTATCCTGTTACTATAGAGAAGAGTAACAAGTCTACGCACCTACTTGTATCAGCTCTACCAACGCTTTCGGAGCATGTCATCTTAGGCATGGATTTCTTAAGGAAGCGAGACCTGACTGTCCCCATCGATGGTAGACCCCTAACCGCTACACGCCTAAGCACACAGGCACCTACCGATCACCTTGCGATGCTAACCGAAAGGCAACATCTTACAAAAAAGGAGAACCACCAATTGAATACGCTCCTCACTGAAAACGCGGCAGTATTCTCGACGATCACCGGACCCAGCACAGCCACCGAACACATAATTCGCCTTAAACACGATTGTCAATTAAAGCAGAGATATTATCCACGCAACCCAGCGATGCAAGAAGTAATCAATTAAGAGGTGAACGAATTGAAGGCCGCATCGAAGCCTCTAACAGCGCCTATAGCTCGCCCATTGTCCTAGTGCGAAAGAAACAAGGAAGTTGGCGAATGTGTATATATTACCGGCAACTTAACGCAGCAAGCATACCAGACGCATACCCACTTCCCCAAATAAACCCAATCCTAGACCAACTCAAGGAAGCTCGGTTCATTTCGACCATCGGCCTGAAAAACGGCTACTGGCAAATTTCGCTACACCATACACTACAGCCGAAGGTCTTTGCCTATCTGGACAACATCATTGTATTGGGAAACACTTTTGAAGAGCACGTAGATTACTTGCAAACGGTGTTCACGCGCCTTCAGCAAAACCATATGCAGAACAATTTTAAAAAGTGTAAGTTCGTGCAGCAACGCCTCCGTTACTTGGGCCATGCAGTCAGCACCGTGGGTATTCACACAGACCCGGCTAAAGTCGCAGTCATTGTCGATATGGCAGCACCTACCACCATCAGAGAATGGAGCAGCTTCATGGTACCGACGTTTCGTAGCAGACTTTGCCAAAATATTAGCACCGCTGAACCGCTTATTAAAAAAGAACCAGCGTTGGACATGAGGTTCCGAACAAGAAGAAGCGTTCCAAGTGTTAAAGGAAAGACTAACTAGCGCACCTTTCCTGGGTTGCCCCGACTTCGAGAGGCCTTTCTGTCTGCAGAGACAGTGCCATTCTGACCAAGAACGGGTCTTAGCATACGCCAGTCGCAACTTGACAGAGTTGGAGAAGCGGTACTCTGCCACCGAACAGGAGTGCCTAGCCGTATTGTGGGGCATAAGGAAAATGCGACCGTACCGTAGCTATCATTTCTCCGTAATCACCGACCATTATTCACTTAAATGGCTTCACACCCTGCAGAACCCATTCGGAAGACTTGCAAGGTGGGCACTAGAGCTACAGCAGTTTGACCTTGAAATAGAGTATTGCAAAGGTACCCTCAACGCAGTCGCCGATGCGCTGTCCAGTTGCCCACTGAAAGACCAAGAAGGCGATGTGGTACTTTTGCATACCGTCCAAGATCAACCGGATAGATGATATGAAAGACGTACGCGCCAGGTGCACGACCAACCGAAGAAATATCCCTATTACCAACTTATCGATGGCCGGCTCTTTTGGCACGTCGCCCCACGCAATAAGCTATCCAGGTCACCATGCTGGAAACTATGCGTACCAGCGCACCGTCGACTCAAAGTCCTGAGAGAAAATCACGACGCTAGTACCGGCGGTCACATGGGTGTACACAAAACACTCAAATGCACACAAGAAGGGTATTATTGGCCTGGGATGCATAGGGACGCACTCAGATATGTTCGTCGATGGTAACAATGTGTCGAATATAAGGTAGACCAGCGCCGACCTGCCGGGATGATGGCCACCATGCAATGCTCCGACCGTGCGAAGTTGTAACGGCGGACTTTGTAGGTCCACTACCACGTTTAACGAATGAAAACACATGCTTGCTAGTGCTCACGGATAAGTTCTCCAAGTGGGTGGAGCTCATGCCAGTCCATAATGCAACCACCGCCAGTGTTATAAAGGCGCTACGAGAGCGCGTGATATACCGGTTTGGTTGCCCTGATATATTCCTTACCGACAACGGGAAGCAATTCACCGGCAAGCCGCTTACACATTTCCTGCAGAGCCACGGAATCAAACATTGTTTCACCGCCATTTACGCTCCACACGAGAACCCAACCGAGCGCCCCAACAGAATCGTGAATTACAAGAGAAAGGGACTTTCAAGGTCACAGGTTTACCACAAGCGCGGCAATAAAATCAGTCTCATTACTTAATTGTCAAACCTCTTAAAGTAAGCCGAAATATTTCTATTAGGGGGCTAAAAGCTCACTCACAATGGGAACTGGTATTAACATATTCAAAATATGGTTTGAATAGTTTTGGTCCAACTTGTACTATTTTGGTGACAATGGACAAATTTTGGCATGCTGATTCTTTAAATACCATATACTTATGTATATACATTTGAACATAGAAGGAAATTTGTATGAAATTTAATTTCTACTGCCAATTCAAGAGTTCGAGTTATGGAAGTTCAACTGTATTTATAAATTTATATACATTTTTTTCGGATCTCCAACGTTTCCTTTCGTGACAAACTTAAAATAACTAGTACAGGTTTTTAAAAATCGTCATAAAATACAATCAAGATAAGGAACGTTTCGAGATTGGTAAAAGCAAAATGTATATATGGTATCTTCGACAATTGTCGCTTAGGAAATCTGATATACAAGTTTTTCTAAATTTGTTCTAATAAATGGGTAAACTTTAAATTTTGTGACTCTCAATGCCTAATGAGTTTTCTGTTTCTTACCAATACATACCATGGGGGTCTTTCATCCGATGCTGTTTTCCTCTTTTCTTTGGGGTTGTTTTATACGAGGCGGGTATCGAAACCAGCGCACATGCCCGGCGAGCGAAGTTTTGAATTCTCTACCTTCTTCGTCTTCTTTTAAATATGACTCCATTCTCCGAGCCGTTCGATACGAAACGAGGTTTCAGACAAGGCGATTCCCCAACGTGCGACTTTTTCAATTTACTCCTGGAGAAAATCAGGATTGTTGTGGAATCAGATAGTTGGCGGAATCAGAATTGACACCGATTTATCTTGGATTCCCCAACACCCCTGAGCAATTCGAGCTGCAGATCTAAGTAGTGAAGGTGCAATATTCTATAAGCGTGTACAGCTTCTGGCTTACAATTCATAGGAGACATAACACATACTAACCGTTTGCTGTGAAACCAAACCGGACCGCTGGTAAGCCAAAATGGCCGCATACTCACCCGAAACTCTTCAGACAAAATAAAATGCGTTAACTTTTTGGTCTTTTGTTTTTGGACACCGATAAAAACATTGATTTATTTAAAAACTTCGAAAACGGTCTCTCATTTGCAGTATTCTACATATTGTTTTTTGTTGTAATTATTGTAATTTGGGTAAGTAAAAGTATTGAATTGTATTTTGTAATCGGTTGATATTACCATATGCAATGAACAATGCGCTCACTCTGAACGCAATTCTTGATCGAATTCATCGAGCACGTCTTCTTCTTCTTCCGCAGCACTCCTTAATGCTGTTTGTGTTTGAGTGTGTGTGTGTGCGTACAGTAATTATTATCATGCCAAAAATGGCGGTTGTGTGAAAGTTTAAGGGTTTTTGTTTTTGTTTTTTTGTTTATAAAGTACAGTTACTTAGCTAATTTTTGAAATTGTGTATTTTAAAAATTTGATTTCTACAGACTTTAGTTTACACAGAGACAGAGTTGCACGGCCAGAGTGAAGTAATAAAACCGTGACCATTTAAAGTACATATGTATGTATATATGTGTGAGTGTAAGTAGACAACTCTCTCGCTTTGAATGCTTGCTCTATAAATACATGGATACTAGTTAATTGAGTTTATTATTCGAAAATTGATTTGCTGCTGCTGAGACTACATAATGAATACATATGTATGTATGTATATATAAGTATTATGTAAGTATGTATGCAAGTACAAAGTTATGTAAATTCGTAGTTGAAATTAATGTGTGGTGTATGTAAATATGTATGCCATTGTTAATTCTACATATTTTTAATTCAATGCTACATTATTTTCAATACTTTCTTGCTTATATTTTCAAATAGATTTTTTTGTATTGTTGTTTTTGTATTGCCATAACAAAAGCCAGAGTGCGTTCACTGCCCATTTCCCTTGCCATTCTTTTTCTATTTTACCGTCCGACTTTTATTATTGCACTACAAAATCCGTTAAATGTACACAGCGCTCCGCTCCGCTCCTCACACACACACGCACGCTTTCCTCAGCGCCTTAAAAGCTGCTTATTTGTCAGATTTCCTCAGCTACATACATTTTGCTGCTCCCTGGCTTTGATTACAAGTTTCAATTACATTCGTTTATATTTTCGTTTATTTAAATTTCAATTTGTTTACACACACATACATATATTAATGTGTGTATGTATGTGTTTAGTTATTGCATGCGGTTTCAATATTTGGCGCCACTAATCGTGTGTCCATTCTATTTGTCACTTGTGTATGTACTTTTGTAAGTAAGTATTCGAGTATTTTAAACCTGTATTTCATTATTGAAAGTCGAAAATATTTCACTTCTTACTTTTCTTAATTAACTATTATTCTTAATAAGTTTTTATTTTAATAAAAAATTGTATTGATACGTATACTTTTACTACATAGTGTATATTGAATTAGCTGAGCATTGAATGAAACTTTAATTATCGAATTACCAATATCTCCCCTCCCGCTCACTATAATTAATGAATTCGTGTGGGACTTTAAGTATGATGAAAAACTATTTTTTCCGACTTGCGTTTATAAATTACTTAAATACATATATTTTTTTAGCCATAAGATATACAAATTTGGTATTTACAGGACTCTGCTTGCTTGCTTGTTTTCATTATTAAATAAGCTATGTTGGAGTCATGAGAAGCAATTATGTTGGACTTTAGTTTGAAATCTTTTCCAGACTGCCCCGCCTTACGAGCTTTTGTATTCGTATTTGGCTTCGTCTTTCAATTTGAAGTTTATCCCTCTTTTTCTGCATTACTAAGTCTACTATTTTAAAGAAAACCTTTAGTTATTAAAAATTCCTATTTTAGAACGCTCTTTGATGAATACTTTCTCATTGAAACAAAGCTGCTTAGACAGCGGGAAGCTTTATCAGCTTCAGTTGGCTTGTTCGTGCTTTTCTAAAAGCTCACTGCCTGAAAGCTTTCAAAAGCTCCACATTTTATAGTATAAGCTCCAAATGGACTTCAGCAGGCAGCACACCTCCTCTTTATTTAATCTATCATACAAGTTCATATCCTTTCATCGATTATATCCTTTCATCGTTTATAGGTTATAACAGATGCCAGCAAATATTTACGGCAAGTGCAACTTCTGCTAATTCAACTCAAAATTTATGTGTATCTGTCTGTATCTTTATGGCAGATCTAATCATTAGATTCATCAAAGAAAATTTCGCATTATATTTGAATTGCTTGGCTCGGCATCATTGAAACAGACTCGAGTGACTATATACTCGTAATGAATAGTTTGATTATTTGTAAATTAAAACTGGATTCTCAATAGATGCTTGCTGTTTCTAGAGCGATTTTTTTATCTATGAAAGGTTTCAATCCTGCTTTTGGTACCTTAAAAGATTCACAGTGTGTCTGGTACAATTGTTATAAGACTTTGTTCCACTATGTGTTCTTAAGAGCTTCCACCAGTACAGCCGTTGTTTACTTACTGGTAAGTTAGCTATGACATTATTTCTTTGCATAATAGAATCTCCTTAACATTGCTCTAACTTTAATTGTTTATTTCAAGTATTTAAACAAGCTCTCGACGTTTGTAATTCAAGCTTAGCAACCGAATGAAGTACTTTGTGGCGTATTTACTCTCTTAATAGATATTTTAGTGCGAAGCAAAAGTGAGTTTTCGTGCTGACAATAATTTTGCTTTCAATATATTATAAAATATGCTATGTACATATGTATAACAATTCGTCTATTTTGTAGCAAAAATTAGCAATTTTATTGATTCGATGTGGCACTTAATGCTTTTATGAATTTCTTAGATTTACATTACCACAATAAACGGGTTATAAGAAAATTTAATGTTAAAAATAATTAAATTGATTTTTTTTTAGTTTAAAGGGATAAATATAAAGTTGTTATACGGTAGAAAAATTAAAAAAAAACAAAACAATTTTGTAAATTTGTCTTTTGTCATGCCACTGGCCTCTAATCCATTGCTTAAATTCTAAAGTGATCTCAAGAGGCAAACTGCTTTTGACTAAAAGAACAGACAGATCAAATTTGTCTCATACAGTGACCAAATATTTTTAAAATAAATTCCGTAGAGCTTCTAAGACGCCGTCCGTTTCGTGTACAAAAAACGGAAAAGCCAAAAGATGATCCAAGCTGAGCTACTTTTTTCAATAGCCTTTTTTTGACAGTTCACGCTTGTCAGTTGTGTCAAGCTGTCATGTTATTTGTGTTTAGTATTGCTTGGCATTTCATTATGGAAAGAGATAATCTTCAAAACTAAATGCCAAAGATAATAAACATTCTCCTTTAAATTTGAAGTTTCTGAAGTTGAAGTTTTTTCTTTAAAAAAGTGGGAAACCTCAAAATGGATCATTCTTTGTATATATACATTTGTATGACTTTAGTATATGTCATGCACTTGAAGTTCAAAAGCGCTGCTAATCGCTGAGTTAAGACCTAACAGTTCCTTCATACCTTGAACTTTATTCCTGTGCTACTTCCACACAGACTAAAAAAAATATTCATGAATCTTAAATTTTTAATGCTACAAAATGCTTGTGTAGAGAAAAATGGAATAAAAATATAAAAATTTTAAAATTAATTTCAATTTTTATTAAAATTCATTTCAATTTTTGAGTAATCAGTTACTTTCTACTTGTCACAAGAACTGAGACATCTACAAGGACTGTCGCAAAAGAAACAGAACTTTTTAAATATAACTTTTTCTGGTAGCGCCACCTATTGGTGGGTATATGAAATAAAAAGTTTGATCTCTTGTTAACATTTCATAAAATTTTTAAGACAATTGGACAACTATAATCGATGTTATCGATCAAAAAGTGACAGCTGGTTTGGTCGTCGGTCGTAAAATGCATTTTGAACAAAGAGCAAATATTAAATTTTGTTTTAAACTTGGGAAAACGTTTACTGAAACATATCAAATGATGAAAAAAGTTTATGGTGATCAGTGCCTATCCCGTAGTAATGTGCATGAGAGGTTTAAGCGATTCCAAGAAGGCCGGGAGGACCTCTGTGATGATCAGAAGTCACCAAAAAAAAGTCGTCTTCAGAAGTCAAAAATAAAGACAATGCTGATTTGTTTTTACGATTCCGAGGTATTAACGATTAATGCTAAGTTTTACCTAGGTGTTTCTTTTGTCACGCATTCGTCGTGCTCGACCACAATACCGTGAGGCGGGGTCCTGGCACCTGTTGCACGATAATGCGCCGTGTCATCGTTCGCCTCTTGTCACTGATTTTTTGACAAAAAAAACTCCATATTAACCCTTAATCACTCACCCTACTCCCCTGATCTGGCACCCTGCGATTTTTACCTATTTGGAAAACTTCATTTGCCCAATAAAGAACACTGGTTTCAGTACATTTCAGCTATCCAAAAGGCGACGACCGATATTCTCAAGAGCATTCCGAAAAATTACCTTAAACACTCATTTGAAATGCTAATTGACCGGGCTAAACGCTGTATCGGTGCACAAGGAAACTACTTTGAATAAAAAAATATAACTTTTGGAAAATATTAATTTTTTGCTGTTTTTTTTTTTTTTTTGTTTTTTTTTAACAGTCCTGTTTCTTTTGCCACAGACCTTGTATACTTATTACAACTTATGCTGTTGTACAGTGTTAGTTAGCTTACAAAATCTATAAGATAAGAGTATTTAAAAAGCATTAACTCAATGACAGAAAAAACCAGCTAACTCGTAAATTTTTGCTTTTGCTTCTTCTTGTTCTCGAATTCTGTAGAATACTATTCACCTCACTGCTTTTTCAATTGTTTTCTTAGTAAATCGCATAAGACTGATCTTAAAAACCTGCTACCAATGACTCTCTTCTATTAGCCAGTAAATTAGTTATGCAATTTATTACTTTGTTCGGGTGCCCTAAACGCAAATGAGAGATGTGCCTAAATATGTATAAATAAATGCAAGTATATTTACAAATCTACGCATGTGGGTGTGACTTGTCACATTAATTATGTATTTAAGCTATTTATCAAAGCACTTTTACGCATTCAAAAATGAGATCGAGACTTATATTTACACACTACGCTTGAGCGTCTAATAAACTGCTTACTCAATTTTTATGCACTCAACTATATATATGTATAAGTATGTGTACGTATTTACTAAACTTGAAACTCGCACATGAAAATGTGTATTTGTATTAAATATATTTCGATGAATTAAACGCGTGCGTGTGAGTTGGGAAAATAATTAAGTAATTCTTTTAGTAAATCTATTATATTTAACTTTCGTTTCGTATCGCCTTACTTGCAACCATGTGACTCAATTCAGCTAAGAAGTGTAGTAATAATATTTAATGTAATTAATAATTAGAAAATTTTGCGAACTTTATGAGTTTTAGCTAATCGTTCAAACTTAACGCCATTTTCAGCAACATTTTATCAACTGTTCTAATGCTACTTAAAACTACAGTTATTCACTTATTCGCATGGCTAAAGTGTGCGCAAAAAGTATGCATTCTTTCAGCAACTCACAATTTTTTTCTCGAGGTGACTTGCTCTTATCTGAAAGTATTTGGGAGTCTAAATTGCAAAGAAGTTACCTTTCTGAGTCATTGATCACACATTTTACCGCAACTCAGCTAAGAGAACGCATACTTTTCGCGCACACTGCGTAATTTCTTCAACTGTGTACAGAATATTTCACACAAACATTCACATTTCTCGATGCAGGCATATTCCCGAGTCAACTTGAGCAATCTCTCGGCGCCTCACCCAAAATTCCTGCATGCTCGGCTTTCTCACAAAAAGCGTTTGCAAATCAGACACACCCACACACATATATGTATGTGCATGTATATTTGGCATGCTGTTATGTGTAAATTTGTTGTTGTGTTTGTTTTTACATAGCTGCTGACTGTATGCCCGCCTGCGGCGATGTCGACGCCTGCGGTGAGTGTTCGCTGCTGGTCGTTGCCGCCGCCGCCGGTACAACGGCATTTTGCTGCGCCGTCGCCTCGGTAGTCTTCAGGAAGTAAGTTATCAAATCGATGGGTAATGGGAAAACAATTGTGGAGTTCTTTTCCGCTGATATTGTGTTGAGTGTCTGCGATGAGGTGAGGTAATTGCAAAATTATGGTTATTTTTGTGTGACAATTTTATTGTTCAACATTAATTTGTTGTAATTATTGCTTACCTGTAAGTAACGCAGTTGAAGTGCTGCCGGCGAGCCGCCGATCACCTCGGATGCCTCGCGCAATGCCTTGGAGGCCTTCTGTTCTCCTTCGGCGGCGATAACTTTGGCGCGTGCCTCACGTGCGGCCTCAGCCTCGGCGGCCATGGCGCGTTGTAGTTGTACGGGCAAGCGTACGTCCTTGCTGTGGTGGGGATAATGTTGTGAAATTCATTATAAACTTTGAATAATAAATTTTATTTGAGCGCTGGAACGCTTTTGTGAGTGGCTTGAAAGATCGTTTGATAAGCTAATTCAGCATAAAAGCTACACAAGGCATGTGAAAGCTCATTTGTTAACTTTTTTTGTAGCTTTAAAATGCTTTTCTGCTCTTTAAGGGAGAGGTTATGGTCTCAAGATAAAAAAAAAAAATTTATTTTTTTATTTTTTATTTTTTTTTTTTAATTTATTAAATACTAATCCCTTAATATTAAGTTGTCTCCATTTGCCGTGGATGTAATGCGGTAAAAATAAGCTAATCCTGCATGAAAGCAACCCAAGGCATGTGAAAGCTCATTTGTTAAATTTTTTTTTGCAGCTTTAAAATGCTTTTCTGCTCTTTAAGGGAGGGGTTATGGTCTCAGAGTAAACAAAAAAAATACTTTTTTATTTAAAAAAAAAAATACTTTTTTATTTTATACGTAATACTTTTTTATTTTTTTTTTATTTTTTTTTTTTTAATTTAGTAAATACTAAATACTAAGTTGTTTCCATGTGCCGTGGAAGTAATGCGGAAAAAATAATTGTGTGTGTTAAAAGAAAATACTTAAATACTTAAGAAAATGTCAACACAGTGCCCTCTATTAATTTATCCCAGCATAAATTTACAACAAATACCTTTCAAATGGTCGCAATAAAGCAAATCAATACGCCATTATACGCAATTACGTGATTGAAAATAAATACGTGACAGAAGATACGCCAGACAGCCAGGCAATATACCAGAGCTGTAAATGCCTGTAAGTATATACATATGTGTGTATGTGCGTGTAAGCAATACTTATAAATATATAAATATATATAGTCAACGCTGTCATTGATCGCTTTTTATTTGCTCTCGCTGCTTGGCATAACAAAATATGTAAGTAATTCGTGGCCACGCAAACCTTACCTTCTTAAATTTAAAAATTTTTTTTTTTTTATTTTTAGAGTATACATAAGTACACTAAATACATTATCTAATTATAATTAAAGTTTTTATTTATTACGGTTAATGAGTAAAACACAAATTCGCTTTTCTGTTCATATTCAAAAGCGGCTGAATTTATTGTTTTTAAAGGGATACACCTACTAAACTTCGTGTTTCAATAAAAAAAATAAAATAAAATATTTATTTCAAATATAGTGTAAATGATATGATGATTAAATGATTAAAAAAATAAAAAAAATTAAATTTTTTCATCGCAAGTCAGTCTTTTATATTTCGAGCTCATTTTGTAAAGCTAACTAACTTTCATATGATTTTGTCTATAGTTGAAAGTGCTTTGTTTTTAATTTTTAATATTTTTGATAAATAACATGCCATTAACTTATTTCTAAATAAAAAATTTCTATACCGCAAAAAGTACACTTGAAAATTTTTAGTGGTAAAATTTGCGTGGCCACGAGTGTATATGTGTGTGTATTCTATTGTGAATGGATTTCGCACATTTTGTTAGCTAAGAATTCAATAGTCAATGTCTCCAGGGCTTTAAGCAGTTAAATGGCTTTGCAAAATCAATTATATTACATGTTTAGTGTTGCAAGTCGTTTGGTAGTACATGGCGTATACGTAACATTATTTATTGGGTGAAATTCAATATTAGCTCGAACTGTGCTTTGATCGTATTGATTTTAATTGCATATTTAGTTTACTTTTGTGAAACTTATGGCTTTTATATTGGCTTTTATTATTTTATTTATGTATAAAGTTATTATACTATATATATTATGTGTAGACGTCCACGCAAGTGAGGAAAGTACTCTGTGCGCCATTGACTTGGAAGTGACCAGAAACAATTATTTTACTTGTGGTTCAAGCAGCTCACGACTTACGTTTTTAGATCAAGTAACCCTTGAGTAGCCAAAAAATAACTGTTTGAAGGCGGGCTAAAGTAAGGAGGCGAAAAATCCTTTCTCTTCAGAATTTTGCGCCAGGTTTGGGACCCGCCACGAAAAAAACCTCCGCCATTGAAAGGAAGAAAGTAGCCTCGGATAAGAGAAACCTCGGCTTAAACCTCGTGAGTGGTGTCTACGCCAATAAAGAAGAAGAATGTTAGAATTTTCTACTTTTTCTTTAGAGAGTGGTAGTGAAGGACTTTCATTTTTAGTATAGGGCAGTATTGTATTGTGATTTATAGAAATGGCGTTGGACTTATTTTGGAAATTATCTTGGTGGCTTAAAGTTAAAGTTAAAAGAGATATTCAGAAGAGTGGAAGAAGAAAGTATTCGAAATGCACCCAATCGCCCGTCGCTTTAAGTATTCTCATAATCTTTGGCTGCTTCCTTTGATTTAAGTAAATTAATAGCAATAATTAAAACGCATACAACGGGGGAAAAAAGTAGCGAATAACGCTACTTGGCCTGGCTCTATAGTTATTGTATGCAAGCGTTGCGTTGTGTGCGTCTGTGTTTGTGTTTGAGATGAAATTGAATTATTCACATAAGGCAGTATATATCTACACATGTGTAAGCAGTTAAGTGCTGGTTAACCTTTGACTTGGTGGCACTCAAATTACATGCCATCTACATACACGAGCACATTGTCGCACATATGTGAATATACATGTGCGTGTGTGGATTCTTGATCATCCAGGCATACGTGCTTGTTGGCAAACAAAGGTATAACAAGTAAAACCCTGCGCTTACATATTTGTACACATATAGAGCGCCTGAGAAGCTTACGAAATTCTGGCACAATGGCACACATTGTTGTTGTTAATTATGTAGGCGCTTTGTTGCAGCCAAATCGGCTTAAAGCTGGCAGTTCATTAAGCGTGCAATGCACCCTGTATTTATTATGCCGCAGCCATTATGTAGCTTAAGAGTTTTAATAACTGTTGATCCAGCCAAAAATGAAACCACTTACATATATACACAAACAATAACAAACATACACAGTAGGCACTTAATGTGTGTTTATTTATGGAGTCGCGGTTTTGCTTATTTACGAATAAAGAAATCGAAGATATATATTTGAAATTATTAATTAAAATTATAGAACGCTGAAGTGGCACGTGATGATGTCATGGAAAGCAGTATTGTCTAAGCTTTAGGAATTAAATTGTGTTGGTGGCACTGGTGAAACGTGCGGCAGTTCAAAGGCTGCCATAAACTTCGACTAAAAATACAGGATACAGAATTTAGTAATGCAATAATTCCCTGTCTTCACAAAATTTCGAGTTTCTTGTTATTGTTTTAGTTCTTCCCCGTAGCTGTTAATTTTTTATTTTATTTTAACTCTATTTGCACCGTAACTTTCACGCACAATCTCCTAACCACAAACTTGAACTTATAATAAAATAATCCACAGCTACTTACATTTCAACACGCTCGACTTTAATGCCCCAAGCATCGGTGGCTTCGTCTAGTTGGACCTGCGACGCCAAGCAAAAGTTTCCGTCCATAATTACGCAGCAAATCGGCAGACGGGCGAAAGTGTTTGATAACAAAGCGATTATTTGTTTATTTGCCAGCGCCATTGTTGGTTGTTATTGAGTGGATTGACGATATCCCCAGAGCATCGTTAGGCCATCGACATGCAAACGAGACAAATACAAGTAGAAATGGCACAATATTAGTTTCAGATTTCCTCTTGACAACTCCTTTGCTCAGATATAGTCATAAAACTGTACAAATTCAACTTTTTTATGAGCCTGAAAGATGAGCGCGGACTTTACATTGCCACCCACATTCAACACTGGCTTACCGAAAAAAATCCAATAGAAGGGCTGTTGTGGTTGCGCGTGTGTATGCCGCAGATGCCATTTTCAAGGATAACATTTGGTTTAGACCTTCTTTATTGTTGTGGCAGAGAGCAAGGCAGCTGGTTTGGATTGTGCATTGGTTTGGGTATTTTTTATTGCGGTTGTATTGTTGTTGTTTTCGTGGTTTCTTTTTTTCAACACTACACTCGATTGTTATGCCCAGTTTACTTTTGCCATTTTTATGGCCAAAACATGTCATGAAAATAGAGATGCTCGCCATTTGTTGCCATTGTTTGTGGCAACTGTGGCATGCAATCTCATATTTAGTTATTTTAACAGTTTTCTTTTTAAATACTTAAAAAAATATCGAGTTGTGAAAAAGTTCCCTGAAAAATTCTCAAGTATTCGATCTTTCTGGATTCCAATGCCTTGAGTACCAAAATTTTCAGACTTTTCAGTTAAGCATCCAGTTATAAGTTCTACTTTTTTCAAAAAAATAAAAACAAAAAAATATCGGTTTTTGCCAAAATTCCTTGAAAAATTCTCAAGTATTCGAATAGATCACAGAATTTAAAAGGAAGGAATGTCAAACGTAGCCTTCACTCAAGTTGTTGTTATTACAAATATTATTGCAGTACCTTGTTGTTTAAGTAGCAGTTGAAGAGAAAAATATAAAATATAAAATAAAAATATAAAATTGACTACTAAACAGGAAATAATTCGATGAACCCAAATTTCCGAGTACTTTTTCCACTAAATCAAGTCGTATGTCAAGAATGACACATTCATTATTGACTTATAAAGCTTGTGGAGAGTCTGGTTTATTGCAAACGACAAATGACTTCAAATATCCCCAGAAAAAGTAGTCTAATGGTGTTAAGTCACAACTTCTTGGAGGCCATTCAATGTCACCATTTGTTGAAATAATCGAATCTCCTAACTTTTTTCAAAATAATTCGGTTCTTGCTCGTGCTGTGCGGCACGTAGCCCCGTCTGGTTGGAACCAGATGTTATCAAGATTAACTTCTTCCTATTGTGGCCACTAAAAGTGGATTATCATCGATCTATAACGCTCCCCATAGGCAGGGACGGTGTCACCAACTGCAGTTCGAAACAAATACCGACCGTTGATTCCAATATACCAACAACCACTCCAAACTGTAAATTTAGGTGAATGTCATTTTAGAACAAGAATAGTTTGTGGATCCTTTGCACTAGAATCGGCGGTTTTGTTTATTTACCGAGATTACCGGATTCAGATGAAAGTGAGCCTCTTCGGAGGAGGTGATATTCTTAAAAAAATCGTTATGATTTTCAAGTTTTCCAAAGACAAAATCACAAAATTCACCCTGTTGTTGTTTTAGCGACAGAGTTCTGCTGAGTTAACAGTCCTTAACTTGTATAAAAGCCGGGTCCGCTCCGATTATGTAGACTCCACTGTCGTGTGAACGTCGTTTACTGTGGTTCAATGGCTTCTGTTCTTAAGAGAAAACAGTTTTATACGGATGCAAGCCAGCTTGAGCTCTATGACAGTCCCAATTTTTGAGAAAGTCTTGAAAGCGATTATGCTCTAATCTCTGAATTAAGGTCTACAGCAACAGTTGCTTGAACGGCAGCAATATTTTTATTATTTCAAGCGGTTCTTTATCGTATTGTCACTTGAAGGTTAAGTAAAGAAAATGTGGGCTCGAAATTTCCTACAACTCGACGAATAGCGAGCACAGGTGGACGATTATTATTGACCATTAAATGGCAAAAGCGCACGAACAGTTGCAATTGGAAAACGATTATATTGATATTAATATTTAATAATTTGTAAACGTTGTTCTTGCGTATATCTTTAAATAATGAAACAGTTAACATTACTGAACGCTATTCAAAAAAATACAGTTCATAACAAATTTAAAATGACCGAAACGACAATTAGAAATCATATCATTCTTATTAGAAAAACCTTATATAAAATATATATTTATACTACTGTGTTCAATGCATCTCCTCAAATATGAATAAATAGTTTGACGTGAAATTTAGCAAAAATGTCACTAACAGTAAAAAATTACCAATTCGAATAACACGCCTTCACCTTTTCAATTTTAACACATTAGTAAAATAAAGCGTTTCTTCTTTCATTGAATCTTGGCATAGCCGCATTGTATTCCTTTGAAGATTTGGTATTAAATTATCAATATTTCGTCAAAGAAGCTTTTTATTTAAACTTGTTTAAATGGAGGGAGAAACATTTACATGCAAAAAAGAAAAATTCGAATTTCCATTTAAAGTGAAATACTTTTTATTTTCTATCAAAACCAATTTCGTTATTCAAATCAACGCTTTATCACTTTGTACGATGTTTAAGAATCAATTTAATCAAATGACCTCAATGCATTCTTAAAGCTTTAAATTTATCATATATAGTATGTATGTATATGTGTGCTCATGCATTTGTATGCTCATATGTCATAGCAACCCCTTGGGTTCAGACAAATACCCGCCAGTAAAATTCAGACAATCAACTTTGTTGTTGGTAGTTGTGATAGTTATCGAATTTAAAGAGAACAAATAGTGTAAAATTTTGAAAAGACGATTTTTTCATGTTTCGATGGTTTATACCTTTTAAAATAACGTACTAAAATGTATTTTGTTTATTATAATTCAAAAGAACATTTTTTGGAATTTGTTTTTCGCAAATTATCTTTTTTAAATGTTGGTCGCAACTACGTCTCAGATGGTCCATCCATTGTGTCCAACTTTCGATGACTCGTTCGAGAATTTCGACTAGTAACTAGCGAATTGTGATTTTTTACTCCAAGGCCGGAATCGAACGGGATTGTCATGTTCTATAAATAAATCCATAGATTGATACGATGTTCGGAATATGGCGTCGCACAGTGGCATTTCGGCGGAAAAAATAGGATTTTTCCACTTTCCAATTTCAAAACTTTAAGGATTTTGTTTTGTAAAGAAATATTTGGATAAGAAAAATTCAAAAAGGTTTTTTATAAAAAGTGAAATTTTATAGTAAAAAAAACTAACAGAAGTCGACGGAAAGTTATTCAATAAAATCAGATTAAAATTATTGTCCAAATAAGGATTTTTTTTTTGTGTGTAAGCTTAAAGCTATGGCTTTTCTTTTATTTTTTAGTGAAAATATAGCACCTACTTGTTTATAAAAAAAAAAAAATATTGAAATTGGCAAAGTAAGCTAATTTTTATAATTTTTCAAAAATTATACTAAAAAATATCAACTTTTCATTTTTTGATGGAAAAAATTTTTATGTGCTTTGCCTTGCTTAACCCTCTTACTATAAAAAAATGAAAGTTCCGAGTCTGTACTTTCAATTAAAAAAAAAAAAACAACCGCCAATTACCGTCCCTTTTAGTAACAACGATTTTAATTTCCACAAATACTGATGCCTTCAACAGATTTCTTATAACTTCGGATCCTTACATAAGTAGCTTAAGGCGTCATTCGAACAAAATTTCCTTAGAACTAGATCCCATAAGATATGGTGCTTGCATAATATTACAAATAAAAACTAACACAATTTTTCGCCTGTTACATATTCAATTAAAACATTTTTTTCAGAGAACTCAATTAAGAAGTGTCCCGAATTTCAAGTCCCTAGGTCCAAAAATAAAAATTTTGGCAATTGCAGTTACATGGGAGATGGGTGTGGCAGTGGGCGGTTTTCCAAGATTTTTTCAAAATTTCTTAATTTAGTCCAGAGAAGTGTTTCTGCAAAGTTTCATTGTTGTAGGACCACTCCTTCTATTTTTTTCCAAGAAATGTATGGAGCGGTGCCACTGTGCGCCGTCTTGTTTATCAAATGCCGCCGAGATCGTGAGCCTCAATTTCAAGCATCAAATAGTTGGTTATCGCGGCACAGCAACTATCATTTTTGAAGAAATATGGACCTATGATTCCACCGGCCCACAATCATACCAAATCATTGCTTTTTTTTCTGAATGAAATGACAGTTTTTGCGTTTTTTCAAGTTGCTGTTCGTTCCAAATGCCACAATTTTGTTTGTTTACATACCCGTTGAACCAGAAATATGCCAGATCGCTGAACAAAATTTGTTTCGAACACTTCGGATCTTCTTGGAATGTTTAAAGAGCCCATAGAGTGAAGCGATACAGCATGGGAAGGTCGAGTTCGAGCTTCAGTTCTTGTACAAGCTGTATTTTGTACGATTTCAATTTATGATTTCGACGAAAAATACTCCAAGTCGTGCCTTACGTCGGTCCAAGTTTCTGCGAACGGCACCGAATCGACTCTTCATGATCTTCGTTTACACTCTCAGCTACGGCTGCTATATTTTCTTCATTGCGTGCTGGACGTGGTCTATTCGGTCGAATATTATCCAATAATGAATTCTGGTTCCCAAGCAGTAGGCCGATTTTGTTGACCATAAGTTGACCGATTTGTAAATGTTGTTGCAAGCGTGAGTCTTTTCTCGATGAAATGTCAAACAATACTGAACAAAAATAATAGGACACACGACAGCTTGATACGATTTACGGGTGATCTGCCAAACAGCGGTTATTGAAAAAAGTACTTGGATCTACTTGCAATAGAATAGTAAAGTCACCGCAAAACTCATCCACCGACTGGTAGTACACCAAAATGGATCAGTTCAAAACTAACTAAAGCACGTGGAATTTTTATGCAACCAGCATGCAAGCACATGCATTTATTTATATTTAAACTAACTGTAGCTGTATTCCCATAGAAGGGTCTCGCATTGCAAATGCAAATGTCGTCCGTAACAAAGTGTTTATTTATTTTATGTTCACTTTCGTCCATTCTCTAAATATATTGCCCTTGCAAAAGCGCAAGCATCGATGAATGCTGCCATGTGTATGTATGTATGTGTGAGTGTGTTGTGCTTTGCAATATTTTGCAAACTTTTCGATTTGTGTGCGTCGTTTGCACAGTTTGCTCTGCTCTCTGTTTGCCAGCATTTGTTAATGTTAATGTGATTTGCGTTTGCGATTGCGACTTTCTTTCTGCCCTCGCATGCAAAGCACTGAACTCGGCATCCGTGATTTTGGTCGTGCATAAAAATAGCAATATCTCTTCACCAGCGCCAGCTCGTAAGTGCGAGTGTGTGTGTGCTGATCTATTTGCATGCATTGCTTGTGCACGCTTCATTGCTTCAAATGGCTTGACGATTGAGCACTGAAGGGCGTGTCGATAGCTGACCCGGCGGACGGACTTGCTTACATCCGCATGCATGTGTACGTCTGTGTGTATGTGTGTGTGTGTGGTGGAAGCGGGGAGGGGGCGCTTGTTTATGCGCACTCATCAATGGCAAGTGAGATGTCATCTCTGTTTATTTGGATGAGCGCATCAAGTAAATATAAACAACGATAACGACCTGAGGAAAAAATGCTGCAACAACACACACACACATCCGAGCGACATGCGAGTGTATGGTACGTGTGCCTGTGCTTCGTTGTGCGAATGCAACACTGCTGACATTCTTATTCTTCGTGATTTTCTTTTTGCCGTGATTGTGTGTGTCAAATCAACTTTAGTGTGCTGGTTACTTGCATCACTTGCGCTGGCAGCGTTGACAGGTGACAACAGTCATCGGCTGTCAATGCTGTTAGTTCGGGCGTCTTTCAACGTGATGGAAGTTAAATTAAATGTCAAATGCTGAACTTTTGTCGATACGTTTCTGACAGTTATAAAGCAGTATGCTTTCAGAAGGTGGAGAGATTTTTCTCAGTGCATGTCTTTATTTTGTGGAGGGGATGTGGGTTCACTATTGGTACCTGAATATTTGACCCCTTTAAGTTTTAAAAACCAGTATTTCCAAATGAAAGACTAAGCTGACTGCATTGATATTAACTTAACCCAATCTTGCTACAATGTAGACGGATTTGTAATGTACCAGCCAATGAAATTTTTTTGTTTCCAAGAACTCTTGACCGTCCGACTTAAGAGTTTATTATTGAATATTATTCCAGAATGCAGCGAAGAAGTAATATAACAGCCGTAGCTTAGACGAACACCGTGAATGTTCGATTCGACGTCTTTGCTGCAACTCGGACTTTGGCTGAAAGCTTACAAAATACATCTTGTGCATGAACTAAAGCTGCTCGACCTTCCCAAGCGACATGGCTTCGCTTTATGGGCTCAGTTCAAAGAAGATCCGCCATTTTCGAGCCTAATTTTGTTCAGCGATGAGGTCATTTCTGGCTCAATAGGTATGTACATAGCAAAATTGGAGCGAAGAGTCTTCTGAAGAGATTCAAGAGCTGAAATTTCTTCCAGAAAAAACAACGATTTGGATTGCTTTGTGAGACGGTGAAATCAACGGTCCATATTTCTTCAAAAATGATAAAAGTCAAAGGTGACCGTTGCCGCATCATAATAACCGACTATTTGATGCCTGAAAATGAAGCTCGTAATCTCAGCGACATTTGGTTTGAACAAGCCGACGCTACTTTCCCACACATCTCATCAATCAATAGTTTTATTGTGAGGACATTTTGTTGAGCAGATAATTACACGGTTTGGGCCGGTGGATTGGTCACCAAGATCATTTGGGGATATGTAATATCTAAAGTCTCAGGTCTTGAGGCAAATCATCATCAGCGCCATTCGTCAATTATCAGTCGAACGAATGGATTGTGTGAGAAGTAGCTGTGGCCAACGTTTGAAAGACATAATCTTCAAAAAATAAATGCCAAACAATGTTCTTTAGAATGACAATTAATATTCTCCATACTATTTGAAGTCTCTATGATGTTTCTTAAGAAAAGTAAGGAAACTCGAAATGGGTCACCCTTTAGTAGATACATACAGTATATATCCCACAACAAAACCCACCTTAAGTTACTCCAAAAACACATTTAATATTACCATATGGTAAAAATGGTGAGTTTCTGTGCTTTTAGAAATCGTAAAGTTGCTACCCACATGACAAGTAGGTAAATTATTCACAAAAGACCTTTCTCTTTGAATAATAAATATTTGAAGTTTTCGTTTTCCGTTTCTGCTCCCCGCCGATTGTAACCTCAAAAGCTTACATAAAGTTGTGACTTTCTTCTAAAATTTGCTTGGCTCATATTTTATTGCACCGTACTCACACATTCACATATCTATATTCAATTTTCTTTTTTTGTTTAACATGTGTGTACTTGTTGTGCTGCCTTTGCTGTGTGCGCACGAGTACAGTGGCAGCGGAAAAATTGTGTCAAGTGTGCGAAACGACGACATGACTAAAAGGCATTACACTTTGCACCTGAGGAAATCTTCAGACTTTATATTCGTAGAAGTTGCAGTAACGACAAGCGAATAAATACTTCTATTTATGAATATGCATACAAACACATGCACATTGGCGACTCTTAGCCATATATAATGTGTGCCCAAGAATTTCATTTGCATGGTGAATTGTTTTGAAGTCACTTACCCTGCAGGGAGGAAATGAGATGATGACAAAATTTTTTCATCATTTTCAATATAAATTGCAATAAAGTCTGCAAAGTTTCGTTGGTTGCATTTGCTTAACCCTGAACGTACTTTGTTAGTGGACTCGACCAAAAACCATTGTGCTTTGCAAACAGTGTTAAAATAGTGTAGCCCTTGTAGGTTTAATATTGTCTTTTTGATACCGAGTTTTTTGGAAAATGTCGTAGAAAGTTTCAAAAAATGGGAGGCCAAGTACAGAGACCTAACATTAAAATTGGGTGCATTAGCAGAATCAAATTTTATATAAATACTGAGCAATCAGTTTAAGAGATCAGCTTATGTTTCTAAGCTTAGAGAATGTATGTATACTTTGCCTTTTTAGAAAGGAAGAAACATCTGTTGTACTAACGTTTTTGGTAAATGCAAATGAAGCTTACAGCATGGCTTGGCAGTGTTCTCTCGAGCACTGGAAAGAACTAGCGTTTAAATTATGTTAAGGACTGTGACCTCCTATACTGCTAAAGGTATTTCACAGATCTGCAAACACCAAGACCTTTCGAAAATGACATAAAAAAATATTTTTTTTTTTTTCGAGAACATAAAAAAGTAGTCTTTCGAAAATGACATAAAAATATTTTTTTTTTTATTCGAGGACCGCGGTTTTACGCATAAAGTCTGTTTTTAAACATTGCTCTGTATCTTCAACCTTCACATTACCTTTGAAGCCACCAAAAAATATAACCAGCTTGTGGTCGTGCCAATCTCTATAGGGCAGCCTCATATAAACACATATCAATGTAGTACTACATCTTCAGCTGCCTTGCTCGCGCTGCCATTTGCGCGCCTTCACCCGAAACCCTCGTCTGACATTCGCACTTCACACAATCAAAGTAAAAAAAACAACAGAACCATAAACTAAGCGACTGCAGTTTGCAACCTCCGATGATTTGCATTGGCTTGCCACACATCACGTTTACGCTCCATTAGCCGCTGCCGCCAAAGCCGACGCCGCTGTTGCGCTTCCCTCGCCGACTGGTTGACTTCATAAAGGTGGACGCACATGTGTGGCATGCACCAGCGCCGAGCTGCCAACACATGCAGCAGCAATGTAACGGATGACAATGCAAGTGGGCGTGTGTGTGTGTGTGTGATCGGGTGAGAGGTGAGCGACAGTGATGCTGACACTAAACCACTGAAACTGAAACTTTGACGTTGATGCTAATGCTGATGCTGTTGTCGGTGATGGCGATGGCGATGGTGTTGGTGATTTGCGCACGCTGTAAGGCAAAAACCGAAAACCAAAAACAAAAAGAGTTGTAGGTTAGGTGTGACTCACCTGCATTGTGCCGGAAATTGTCATTCGCTCGCTGAGTATCTCATGCAAATGCCGAGTTCCCATTGTGTTTCGTAGAGTAGTCTGCGCCAAAAGTCTGGTCGAATGGTGAGCGTTCTCCACGTTCGCTATAGAAACTGTCGCATTGGAAACGCGATAGTAAACCACTGCATCCACCGACACGGTGACACTGTCCTTTGTCAGTACCTACAAAGTGCAGTGGTGGGTTTTGTTTGGTTGTTTGTTTCTAGCTTTGTTTGTGCTTTGCTTTGCTTTGCTTAGCTTTGTTTTCTCTAAACTCTAATTTCTTATAGTTCTTATTTGTGATTGCTTAGGCTATGTCTATTTGTTTGTTTGTTTGTTAGCTTGTTTGTTTGTATGCTTGATTTTTGCAATCAAAGCGGAATTTGTTAAAATTAACTCGCTTTGAGTTGTCTCCGCTCTTCCACTACTCTAAGTTAAATGTGATTTTTGTGAATTTGCAACGCGTCTTTCGTTTGTGAATTCAATGTGAGCTTTTACGTTACGCAAGTACATACATACATACAAAGAAATAAGCAAGTGTTGTTGTTGGCGGCTTTTCCTGACACAAAGTCACAAAGTCAGCTACATACAGACATACATAGCGGCACTACTTGTGCACACATATAAAGATAACCTATGTACTAAGCATAAACTAACCTAAACTAGTTGAGTGTGTATGTATGTAATGTATGTATGCCACATACATTGTTGTTGCATTTTGGTGAGTTGCTTGCGCATTTTCATTTTCATCTTCATTTTCACTTTAATTTGCGGCTGCATTTCGCATTACACCTGCACACATACACACACACAAACACACATTTAAGCATACTTGCACTTGCGCGCGTGTGTGTGTGCGGGTTGTTGTGAAATTTGTGCCGCCTTAACGCTCGCTTGCATGTGTGGAAAAAGCTATGCGATTTTGTTTGCATTTTCTTAATTTTCGCGAAGAATGACGTGAATTTGTGGTGCGAAATGCGAAAGCAATGACAGCACAAAACACACAATACATACATACATACAACTACATAAGTGAATACGTACAGTTAAATCTATGCTATATCCTATAATACATACTTATGCAACAGTGTATTTATTTATTTGCCGCGAATGCGTACAGTGTTGCCACACTGCAGCGTCGCTTGTTATCGATGACAAGGACACCCGCTGCTTAATACATGTGCCTGCGTCATTTGAATGTTCGTGTGTGTGTGTGTGTGTGTGTATGCCTCCATTTTGAATTTAATTTAAGGCATGGAGTTGGTAGTAGATTTATGCACATAATTAAGCCTTTGTGTGTATTTACTTAATAATTATGCTCTGTACAAATTGTGCTCCTGTGGTGCGTTTGTGATTTCGGGGGCCACAAATCTTTTAAAATGAGCTTTTGACAGTGAATGGCAAATGATCGATTTTGTGGTGACAAATAAATGTTTTCTATGAAAGAGTAATGCACACAAACTAAATTGGTGAAATGATTTACTATATAAATGAAGGAAATACTTGTGATATTTGACATTATGCTTGCCAGACGGATTCGGTGGGGTAAGTTTTTAGCATGGAGACTTCAGTCTGAGATTCCATTGAACGTGTTATGTCAGTGAGTCAACCTGACCGAGAGCAACTAATCAACTAACGCCCAACTTGTGTTTGTTGAGTTGAACAGCATTTTCCACTAGAACTAGGCAGCTTTTCTACAACTAGCTTTCAATATCAAATGCCGTGGTTAATTTAAAATTAAAAGCCTTATTAAAAAACATGGAGAATGTTTGCTAGGATCTTTCAATGAACAAGTGTTTATCACTTATGGAACTTCCGAAACCAAGCAACAACTGAAGTACGATTATCGCTTTAGTAAAATCATATTTGTACTGTGGCAAAAAATAGTAAGACTTTGTGCATAATTTTAAAGTTCATAGTTTATACTTCAAAATCTATGTCGTCACCATCAAAATAATCCACCTTATTCCCAATACACTTGAGCCAACGTTTCTTTCAATCCTCGAAAAAGTTGTTAGTTAACTTCCGGAATAGCCGTAGCGATTCAAGTTTAATGTTTTTAATTGACTGAAATCTGTTTCCCCGGGGCAGTTGCCACACGGAGCTAAATCAGGCGAATACAGTGGTTACGGCACGATATTGGTTTGCGAAGTACTCACGAAGTATGACTGCAGTATGCGAAGGTGCATTATTGTTGCGCGAACACCAGGAGATGTCAGCCCATAATTCCGGTCTCTTTTTGCCAATAGCTTGGCGCAAGCGACGCATAACACGAAAATAGTATACCTTTTTGACAGATTTGCCAGTCGGAAGGAATTTGAAAGGCACTACAGGAGGAAATTGTCGACATATCCAAGACTTTTGATCGACTTTGACGAGGTTTTTTCGGTTTGGCAAATCGAAAGAAATTCAGAATGTGCCACGCATCGATAATCGAAGTTAACATAACTTTGATTTTTGACCTGCCTTGACGTGTTGTTTTTCGTGCTCGGCTCACCTTTATCACGATATTCGACCGATTGATCATCTGTTTCCGGTTCGTAAGCATAGATCCAAGACTTATCGCCAGTAATAATACGTTTCATGATATTCTGGTAGTCGGAAAGCAACATTCTGAACATCTCGGCTCCAGAAATTTCATTTCGCACTTAAAATTGAATGAAAATTTTTTTGTTAAATAATCTTACTCATTACAAAAATCGCTGAATGCACTTTATGTACTTCAGAAGGACAAGCTTATACTAAACACTAATGATTATTTGGCTGTGACGTTTGGTACAGATATCAATGACAGTTATACCAATTAAAAATGCTTCTACTAGTGGGTTATGGCCCGAAAATTTAAATTAAAAAGTCTTACTATTTTTTGCACACAAAGAATAAAACTTATACGTGGAAAGGTTTGCGTCATACTTGAACTGTTAATTTTAGTTTGACATACTATTATTATTTTTTAACTAAATTTTTTTTCATCATTGAGTTTCCGGAACAAGAAAATTTCGCTTAAAGTTTGAAAAATACTAACTATATGTCATTGAGATCGATCCCTCTGATATCCTTACTTCCGAAAGAGTTGCTCTTCTCTTTGTGTCTGAATTGGGTTTAATTGTGTAGAGATATTTAACCGTATACTGGATGAACCGGAGTGAGGCAAAACGATCGAGATAATCACTGATCTTCAATGATCGTTACTTCGGTACTTTAAAATCAAAGGTTTTGCAATCATTTGCCGTTCGGCTGGTTGGTAGTTTGGACTGGCCTCTGGGAAGCTATACGAGATGAAATTTTTGTTTTAAATATCCCGTTATTTCTTAACACTACGAGGTGTGTAAGTCATATACTCTATATGACTTTATATTGAAACGGTTTCACTTAAAAAGCAAGGACATGAAAATAACTTAGAAGTTTGTGGAACTGATGATTTGTAATATGCTATGAACGGATAAGCCACAAAACAGCATTAATGATCCTATTCTTAGTTTCCGTCTTAAGGCTTTTCTACTTAAAGGCTAAGAGAAGTAGCTTTAAGTTCACTACAAATTGTATGTATGTATTATTAGCTGTCTTCGATTCACAATTTCTCCATTTTTTGTCTTTGCGGGAAGCAACAAAGTCATCGATAAAGTGTTCAGAGTGCTTGGCTGTGCATTCCAAACTTTAAACGCATTTTTCTTAAAATAGTGGTTTCAAAGTCAGTCGATAATTTTTTGTTTTTTAACAAATTTTGGTCAAACCTCGATTTTTTTTTGGGGAAACCGTCATTTTGTCAAATATTATTAAATTTAACATTACTTTAACGAAATCTGTTTCTGTTTTTAATTTCATAGGATTCAGTTCGGAGATGTATAGGTCACCGCTTCGCTATATCAGCTGCAGTTCTTTGTCAAATGAATATTTTTACAGGAAAATTCGTTTTTTGGCCTTTTAACTGTATATAATCCCTTAAAACCGCTATCTTAAATGCTCCCAAGTTTTGTTTTGCATATTTTAGAACAGTTTTCTCAATGTGAATGACTATATGACAAATTTCACTCAAAAATGGTAATATAAACAATTTTTATTGATTTTCAAAAGTTAAAGCTAAATTATAGTTGCTTTGAAAATATTAAAAATGGAAAGTAAGTGGTTACTAAAATGTTTCTTATTGCGAAAAGAAAAAGTACGCAAACAAAGGAAATTGCGTTTATGTCAGAGAACATAACAGCACATAGTTGCACCACAAGCGCTAGTCATTCGTTTGAGCATCTAGCATAATTTGTTCGATTCGTTAGTCTCTAACGTTTGGCGTATCGAAGACAGCTTTTTCGTCTAACGATTTTGTAAAGTCTAAGTAATTTGTGTGATATATGGATTGTGTTTTGAGAAGAATAGAATATCGTTGAGACTAGACTTTACTATACTTAGTAAAGCTCGCTTATATCAAGAAAAAGCTGCTGTCAGGTATACTACATATGTAAAAAAATATTTTCTTTCCAAATATAGTGTATGTAGATAAATAAGTATAAATCAAGGCGAAATAAGTTTACTTACATATATATCATATAATATAATATAATATGTACAAAGAAGATAACAAGAGTGTAAAAGTATAAGACAAATGCATAGGTTTCGTACAAAAAATGCATAAGTATGTATATAAATAAGTTGATACTGTGTGGTGTGTCAAAACAAAAGCGGCATAAAACGGAATTGAAATGAGTTAAAGAAATGATCGAAACCGAAACACAAATCGAAGGCAAAATCATTCTCAACTAAAGAGACGGTTGTAGTGCAATTTGATCACACACTTGGGTACATATGTTCGCATACAACTGTACTGTACTGTGCCACACTGGAGTCTTACAAATTTATACATAACATATACATACATTATACATATGTGTATGCCTAATACCTAACTAAAGGGTTCATTATAACCATATTTAGCTATTTGATATTATGGCTAACTTTATTACAATTTGCACAGTCTTCCGGAGTCAAGCAGCTTTATTCACATTTCAACGAAAATAAGCATATGTGTTTGTATATAATCCAAATCATATGCGTATAATTGTATGTATGATATATATTGTTTCTGGTTAGGTATATATGTAGGTATATAGTATAGACAAGCTGCATCGCCAAACGATCTTAAAGCACTTGCTTTATATGTGGGTATATTGTATATGTATATCGTCACCTAAAATTCAGAATAACGTAACATCACTTTTCATAAGGTCACAGGCCAAGGAAAAACGATTTAGTTGAAACCACTGTTATTGAAACACATTTTAAGTTTTGGTTATATATTGGTTAATATATTGGTTATGTATTGGTTAATATATTGGTTATATATTAATTATATGTGACACCAGCAGCTGCAAATTTTATGCACATATATGTAATAAGTTGCGGCGTTCGTAAGCAATAACAACTTAGTTTTGGTCTTTTTTGGTGATACGTTGTTTTCCATTTTAGGTGACGATATGTAAGTCTATTGGTTTGGTACGCAGGAGAGTCCTCTTTACAAAGGTTCTTGGAGTAGTGGTGTTATGAGTTAAGAGTATACATACATATACAGTTTACATATGTACAAGTATATAAATACTGTATATAGTATATAGTATTTATATATAAATCAATATTTATCTGTTTATATACTAGTGTCATATAGCTCTATACTTAGGGGCTTATTAAGGGCAATTTAACGTGTATTTATTTATATAGTCGTTAACGAAATATGTTTATAACTGTATATAACTAACTATATATGTGTGTGGATTATTTATTATCATTTTCCATTATACATAAGTATTCATGGCTGCCTGTTTGTTATTTTTATATATAAAATAATATATTTATATGCTTATGGGTTTATATATTTATATTATATGCTTATATAGTTACATAGCTATGTTGGTCTATCAATTATTCTAGCAAGTGTGAGCTTTTCTTCAGGCAATCTACGCTTTGCTCGCAACAGTAAACTGTATTACATAAATATGTCTGTATATATTGGCTACTAAATACATAGGTTATTATATATTTATTATATATATATTTATATATGGTACTACACTAGTATAATCACTGGCTAGCTGTCGCCTAACGATTGTGTGATTATTGTCTATGTATGTATTTATGTATGTAGGTGTTACTGATCGGCGGGCAAAATGCTTGAGTTTTTTTTTTTTTTTAATTTTATTTGCACTATACATATACATATATATATCGAATATATGGTATTCTATGTATTTGTGAGTAAATTATTGGATTTGTTTCATTTAATTTCGGAGAACATGCGAACCCTTTCCCATTTAACAGCCTAAACCACGCAAACACATATTGATGAACTCGACATAGGTTTGCTTCTATACTGGTGGCGGTCTGTTATCCTTCGCTTGTGCTCAAACGAATCAGAGGAAGCGATAAAAATCGATTAATAAATTTGTAATAAGTTGGCAATAAAATTTTCATTTTCAATTTGTAATTTTTTTCTCTTTCATTTCTCATTTGTGTTCACACTGCGGCATTCAAATGACCTTCAAATTACATTTCAAAGTAATCCTCATAATGTAATGATTATTCATGTGATTTGAGCGTGTGTGTTAGTAATGAATTAATTACAGTTATTTAATCAATCAGACGATAGCCAATCAATTTCTAAATTTTGCAAATATTTTTCGTTTCAAAATTTTCGAATTTAGTTTATATGAGAGTTGTTGTGAATGGTTTCCTCAGTGTGAAACTAAAGTTTGGTATTTAATTATATATATTTTTTTTGCAACTTAATTATGTTAATGCATTGTTTGAGGTTTTGTAAATTTTGCGTTCTTGTTAGAAATAAATTGTTAATGATTGACTAACGGTAACGGTATGTAAAAGTTGAGTAAAGACAGATAGCTTTTTGTTGTTTTTTTTTTTTGTTTTAATTAGAATAGACATTTATATTTATGGAAATAGCATGCTCTCAAAAATTGAACTTTTAATCAGGGGGAGGGGGAAGTTAAATCAGTGCAGTGGATTACATAGATATATGTATGTACGAGTATTTCGATAAACAAATCACTCCGCTAAAAAGATTTATCTGTTTCAAACTCATAAAAATAGAAAATAATCAAACAGTTAATGCATACAATGAAGTATCCATTACGTTAGTAATTAGATGTAATCGCATGTTTAAGTAATTACTTGCGCTTATCGTCTATTGAACATATGCGGGTTGTATAAGATGAGGCGTGGCATTTTAATAACTCGTGTCTGCTAATCTAAAATGTTTTGGTATTTGGTATTTTAATGTGTTATTGTCGATTTTTTCTTAGCTTTTGTTGTCGAATTCTATATTATATGCCTACATATATTTTAATAAAATTATTTCGTTTATGCCAAAAATTCAGCAATTTGAGCTTGGCAAAGAAAACACTTTTACCATAAAATTCTAAAAATCATAAAAAAATATTCTGCAGTTGTTGATCAGCAATTAGACATAAAAATTTGCCTTTGGCAACTCTTAATAACTCCTTAATACCTTTAGAGTGCGTGGCACGTATTTTTTTTATAACTAAAGGCTTAATTTTTTCATTTAATTTATTTGGTTATATAGTAAATTATTGCAAGGAGTGGTAAACATAAATTTGGGTATTAGTGTAGTTAAAAAAATAAATATTTTTTGTCAATTTTAATTACATTCTCATCATTGGAAGCAAGAAAACAGATTTTGTGCAATGAAACTTATTTTGTTTCCAGTTATTCTGTTGTTTCAGCATAATTTTAAAACTAATTAATGGCCTTAGTTGCTAAAGCTGATACTTTTTGTACTGTTAAGGTTTAATTATATTAACCTTTTTATTCAAATAATAAGAATAAAACTATTTAATTTATTTTTTGCTCCATAGTATATTCCTGTCATGATTTTTACATTTAATTTCAAGTTGTTTTACATAAACATATACAGAATAAAACCCACAACACGACAACAAAGCACTTCGCTCACCATCATCCTTTTCAAGAATGAAGTGTTGTCGTCCGAGAAGTTAACGGCAAGCTTATACTCTGTTACTATAGATAACAGCAGCAGAACGCTTTCCTACACGCTGAGCAGCTAAGTTAATAAGATTCTGAAACGCTTGTTTAAAGTCTTAAAGTCAATAATCAGAATTAAAAAAATTAATCGACGAGTTTGGCGAATAACCAGTAAAATAATCAGTAAAATAACCAATAAATACCTAAAAACCGGGTGAATAACCAGTAAAATAACCAATAAAATATCCACTAAAATACCTAAAACTTGCAAACCGAAACGTATGTAACCCATTTTACTATGCATACTTGTTTAACAATACAATAATTAAATTAAAAATACAAACTTGTATATATTGTAGTCGTACACATTCAATCATATACTGTCATTTGATATTCTGCTACAAATATTTAAATATCTTCAAAGTGCTTAGCTTGGCTAAAAGCTCGACAAAGGCGCGTTTAAATAATGTACCATTATAGCCGGCGCCAAATCAGCGTTCACACTTAAAATACTTTAAACAAATAAATTTAAAGTAATTTCAAATAATATTGAGAATATAAGTTGATATGGATTTGGAAGTGATTTTCTTTGGAACCATAAACTGAAATCGTTTGGAGTTTGAGACCTAAATATTGAGTTAAAAAATGTTATACTCTATATATATGTATATATATATATATATCCTTAGATGTTAGCATACTGCATAGCATAATATAGAATTCGACTTCAATTTCAAAGCCAATTTTATTCACAAGAGCTTGTCTTCATTTTTATGTTCATTTTCGTTTTGGTTTCAATATTTTCATGTTTCAGCTAAGTGTGACTAACACTAAGTGAGTCTGAGAATTACTATGCAAATTGTAATATGTTTTATTATTATTATTGTTGTTATTACTTTTTCATTTTCAATCATTGTTTTTTTTTTTTGTACTGTATGTTGTACATAAATGGAACAACAACAAATGAGTGTATTTGATAAATTTGGTTTGGTTTCTGCTAAATTCATTCTGGCGGGGATAAAAACTGTGTCGCAGCATTAAAACAACGTGTACGATACTAGCTAAAGGACAGCAGAGATTCAAAGGGAAATAATAAGGGGGCAAAAGGAGTTTTAACGCAATAAAAAATGGTTGAAATCGAAAACAAAAGCAGCAACTTCAGCAAAAACTTGTACTTAGTGTTGTTTTTCGCACACTCGCTTATCGCAAAGTGCCAGCGAAAGCCACTACCGTTACAGTGGTCGTCAAAAGCAAGTGCACAAGTTGAAATTCAAATCCGCTTTTATATTTTTTTTCACGATATTTTCACAAAAAACTATAAAAAAATAAAATTATGTCGGTGTGAACGTAGACATTTGTACAGTGGATGCTGTGGGAAATTATTTTCGACGATTGAACTTGATTTCGATCGTTCAGTTTCTATGCAGCTAATTATTTATATTATATTGGTCCGATATCGGCAGTTTCTAGTCATGAGCAACTTCTTGTAGAGAAATGACTAGTTTGGGTATATACAGACAGACTGTCATGGCTAAATCGATTCAGCTCGCCATGCAGATTATTTCTATATTTATTTTATGGTATGCCCGACGTTTCTTTTTGGGTGTTATAAACATCGTGGCAAATTTAATATATCCTGTTTAGGGTATAATATGGATTATGTTGTGAATTTAGTTAAGCTTTAGCTATACAAGTTAAGAAAATTCCAATTTTAAAGTAATTTTATGAAAAAAGTATTTGTACTTCCGATAATTTTGCTTCCAAATAATTTTTTTTTATACATTTTTTTTAACATAATTATTTCTGCAAAACAACGTAACATCAAAAATTTCGAAATTGAGTGTCTTGTTGATTACGCTTCACTACTTCAAATTACATTCATAATATTACATATGTTCAACATTTTCAGGTTCTGCGCTCAGATATAAACCAGCTTAAACCAATATTAAAATTTTGTTTCACTCCTCTTCCATTTTATTTCGGGTTTCATTCATGCCACTGTAAATTTCCGAAAATGTTGTTACGTTATTTTGCATTTCAGGTGACGATATGCATTCTTAACAATTAATCCTCATTGTGCACCTACTTTTGACACTCAGTGTAGCCACTGTTTCTATCGTTTATTTCGTGGCATTTATTGCACGCTTTCAGTTTTACTACACCCTTCATAACAGTGGATGTGAAAAATATGGCATTGTGCCGATAACGATTTAGAGCGCCTTGCCACAACAACTATCACCAACAACAGTCAAACTTTTGACTGGATATGGCTTTTTCGTAAATCGCTTAGTTTCGAAGAAGCGTCTTTATGCCAGGCAAATAAGTGTTGTTGTGCACAGATTTTGCTTTTTACTGTACGCGATTATTTTCTCTTAAACTTTTCGTGCCCGTTTTTGTCTCAGGCGAAAATGTAGCTTCGACGCTGCCACTTGGCTGCCAGTTGCCAGCAGATGCACTCGCACAGATTTACGCCACCAACTGCAAGTGCCAGCTAAGTGTGTTAAAAACAGCAGCAACAACAAAAAGCGCAGCGCAAAAGAAGGAAATTTCTGCTTGTAATCAACGTTGCTGCGCTTGCTGTCCCGCCTTGGCTTGTTCGCTTTGACTGCGGCTGATGGCAGCGCGGCCGTGTGTGTGGCTGTGACAGCATTTGTCAATACAAAAATGCTGAGCTTTTTTCGCCCACTGTGTGGCCATGTATGGCGTTTTTTGTTTTTGTCTGTGTTTTGGTTTTCTTTCGACTTTTATTAATCTTCGCTTCGTTTTTATTTGCTTCGGAATTTCGTTACAGATTTCATTTGTGCATCAGTTTTGTTTTCGGCATGGCACATACATACACGGACTCACACGTATGCACATGTGTGTGAGCTCAATAACGGCGTGCTTGGTGCGCACTTCAGGCAAAAATGCAACATAAAGTTTCAACATTTGCACGTTTTTTTTTCGTTTCGTCTGCTTGTGATGTGGTCAACAACAAAAACTTAAACCAAAACAGATAAGGCATATTCAAAAACAATATTCGTTCACGACGCGTTTTCCAAACCATTTTTATCTTTTGCTGGGGAAGTGGGAAAACTTCAACAATATAAGTGTATGCGAGCATGTTTTGTACATATGTAACCAAGTGGTGGTGGTGGTGGGGGGAACGAGGGAAACCGACTCAAAGCATACTTCTATGTGTCGTATGTATGTATGTAATTAAGCAATAACGGTTAAAAACGCAGTTGCAGCAACACATTTACTGGATTTGAGGAAACCATATTTCGAATTATTAAAAACAGTGGAAGAGGAAGAAGTAGAGATAACAATATGCAATATGCGGTGGTATATAGTAGATATTAAACGCAATATTTATAGTTATGATGGTGAAAATTGAAAATATTTAATATTTAAATGATGTTGAAAATTTAAAATTCGTTTAAAATGTTAATTACAACAAAAAGTTGAATAATGAAATATAATTAAATATTTTAAGGATTTCAATGGTTAGGTAAATAAAAGTTTGCCTGGTAGGCCGCTGACTCATACCTCAATGGTAGTATATATATATACATACATACTAGGATGGGTTAAAGCAAATCGAATATTTTGTATTCGCTTAGTACTTTGAAAACTAGGTTCTTGACACTTCTTTTAGAAGCCCTCTTTAATTATTAGCGCTAATGATAACGTGAAGATCAGATAAGATTACAGTTTTCTAATTCTTCTTTTTATCAAGTCGAAAAATTCATTTCTGACTTCCAACTGCTAAAAAAAATAACTCGTTTCATAGATTTTGTGGAAAATTTAATAGTCTACAAAAGGTTTTCTTACGATTTTTCCTAACCTAACCATAAAATTATATTAACGAACGAACTGACTCTCTTACAGGATTTTAGAAACACTAATTTTGATTGATGAATTGTTAGTGTGATTGAAGCAACTCTTTTCAAGTGGACAGACAGTTTGTTAGTACTCCGTGAAGATTTGCTGAAATAGAAAAGTTATTCAGGAGAGTTCGCTCCAATCGCTTACTGAACGTTCGAGTTTAATTTTGGTGAACTTTTAGTTTTCAAATAGATAGAGGCGGTCAATCTATTGAACCATTCAGCTACTAATTTCACTTAAAAAATTTTATTTCTCACTCTAAACTTTCATACCAGGGTGGTTTAGTTTTGTGAATAAAAAATATCATAGTCGGGTGAAACCCATCTTAAACGAAAGATTAAATAACAAATATTGAGAGTAAGATGCGATCTGTGTTTTGAACAAAAGACGGCAAGTTTACACCAAATTTCAGAAAAGAAAACATTTTTTTGCGTATGATAAAAAAAAAAATCTCAAAAATTTGAATTTTACACATAAATTTTGAGGTTATGAGAAAAAATGCTGGTTACAAAAGTTATAGATCATTTCAATATCTACAATATTACCATATAATAATTTTCTAGAGGACTAATAGTTTTACTGAAAATTGAGATAAACTACTTGAAACCACTAAAAATTAACAAACGAACGAAAAGACGGCACCTCTGAAGGTAGAGGCAATACCCGCCGGGAAAAGCAGAGAAAGAGCAAGACTTTCACTCCGTTGGAAAGACCTGTCTTCGCTTGGAATCTCCAATTGGCGCCAAACAGCTAAAAGGAAGAACGACTGATGCGCTGTTGTAAACTCGGCTATAGTCGCATAAGCGGTGTCTACGCCAGTAAAGAAAAAGAAAAAAATTAAATAGTCATTTTTTCTCGGATCACAGATTGCCGGTAAATTATTTTTCTCTTATTGTTTATTATTTTAACTTTTTCGCTTCCGATGAGTTTCAACATACTGTAAGTTCTTTTCTTTTTTATAATTTTCCAAGGCTACTGCACTAGTCTATTCAGTCAAAGGTGTTTTTGTATGGCTTTTAGTTGCTATACAATTATTGGAACTTTGTCAGTAATTAGGAGCTACACTAGCATGGGAACTAGAAAAGATGCCACAATTGAGTACGCGGCAGTGTTTATACCTAAATGGGCCTTAAACGTAACAAGTATTGAGTTTAAATTCCAAAAATAATAAAATCAATACACATAAAAATTAATGCGACATAAACGCGTATAAACTGTTAGTTTGAAATGCCACAAAATTAATTAAAATTCGTTGAAAAATCAAATAACCAAATTAAATACATCATAATGATCAATTGAAGTTATTAAAAATTTATAATTTGTATTTAGAATGTGTTATATTTTACAACAACAATAAATATTTAAATATAGTATATATGTATATATGAGAGAATACAATACAAATAGACGCAAAAATGCGGGAGTGGTGGAAAGAACACAGAAACTAACACACTGACATGCACTGGTTTAGTATGTGTTAGTGTGAGTATGTGTATTTACAGTTAAAGTAAACATTTAATATCATAAACATCAGCTAACCGTCATGAATAAATGAAAATTCAAAACGTGTTTATAACGATTCAATTAGTGGATGGAAATTGATAAACGAAACCACGAAAAAATAAAACTCAAAAGTGGTGTTCACGTGCTGCTGGTTGTTTGGCAAATTGAAGAGGTAATAAATTTAAAAAATATTATACCAAACACAATACAAAATTAAGAAGTTAAAGAAAATATAGTTAGTAAAATACATAAATGTGAAAATTTTTATATAAAATATTAAAAAAGAAAAATTAAAATAAAAAAATAAAAACAAAAATTAAAAAAAAAAAATAAAAAAAAAATAAAAAAATTATCAAATTATCAAATTATAAAAAACCTCGAAACTTTCGCAAAGAAAGCAATTATTAGCTAAATATAGGTGTTTTTTCATAAAAAATGCATAATATTTTTGTATCCAAATTATATAAAAAAAATTTCCAATTATCTAAATGCGACAAAAAATACAACAAAATAATATGTTTTGACTGTCAATTTATTTACTTGACTTTTAATTATAACTGTATTTATTAATTATAACTGTATTTAAGCACAAAAACCAAAAGCGAACACCATAATGTAAGATATTTTCGAAAAATTAACAGTGTCTGTGTTTTGAGAAAAATGCGTTGGCTTGTAGCCGGTGGCGTATGAGTAACATTCAACATGAGGAGATGCGTTGTTCTTTGATGGCGTGTACACTTAACAGTTGACGAGTATGTGTGTATGTGTGCATGTGCACATGAGTCTTTCTACATGTTCTACTAAGAAACTCTTTTGCTTACTTAACTTTGGAATAAAAATATTTAATTATTTTTTTTCTCTTAAATTTTCAGTAAGAAATAATTAAATATCACTTTTAGGCAAATCAGTGAACTTTTGCATATTTTATTTTTACTTTTTTCCCATGTGAAATGTTTCAACCGCAACGAATTGCAGCTGAATAACACAGTAAAAGCAGTGTTTTGAAAGCATTGGCTGTGAATGCAAAGTTTTGCGGCTGTTTTCGTACTTACCTCCTGTGGTGGCACGTCATAGGTGCGGGTACGCAAGTCCACACGGGCGTACGAGTCAATGCATGGTAAGATAAAGAAGATGCCTGAAAGTGCAAAGCAAATTAAAATTATTTTCAAAGAAAAAATTGTCAGAAATTGCATTAAAAAATTATTTAAAGTTATTTTTTTCGTTTTAAAGGGCCGAAATAAGCCTTAAAAACGCAACCACGCCACTTTTCGTGCCGAACTCAGATCGCTCGAAATTTATTTTTCCCTTCATTTTTGTTATTTTCGCTGCTAACGCGTTTTAAAATAATTCCTTTTTTTGTTTTAAAAAATTATCTACCTTTGTTCTACGTTACACTTTTCAGAGCAAGCAATTTCAAGCTCGGAAAAGCAAAATCCTGGCTTATAAAGGACAACAAGCAGCCAGCTTTGCCCTCAAACTACATAATTTCACACCTTAAAATAACAGTTCGCCATAATTTATGCAATTAAAATTAATTAGACAAAGCAAAAGTACGAACAACAGCAACAACAACTACGGTAAGAACCTCAAGCGTTTGCTTGCGACCTTTCTTTACAAAATTACCATTTGACACATTTGACACTAAAATGTGCGCAATTTATGCTTTTGTGGCCAATTGAGCAGAACTACTTTGCGGCAGCGCCCCGCCCAGCGACCTACGCAGCCCCGACAACGGCAGCTGCGGCACCAGCGCCAACATTCGGGCCAACAAAGTACAACAAGGACGCGAAAAAGAATCACAGCGGTGCGAACATTGCTCTTGCAGCGCGACTGACGGCTTCGGCACGAACGCTAACAACTGCAACAGCAGAAACAGCAGCAACAACAACAACCACTTTTGCCACACAACAAAGGCGGTGAGAATAAATGCAATGCGTGCATGACAAGGCAACGGCAAATACAACACCCACACACACACACATCGCCATGTAGGTGTCGCTTGAATGCAACGCTGCAACCCAGTTTGTATGTGTGTGTGTGTACAGTCATATGGTGTTGTGACATCTTGCCTGCCGTAATATAAATGTATGCGAGTGTGTGTGTGTTTGTAGTGGTATGTGCGCTTGGCTTCTCGCAAGCTACTAAGCGGGCGCGCAAAGTGCCGTTGCAGGCGAACGGCAAACAAAACTTTCCACCACAAACGTATGTTGGCTGTGCTGCTTCGCGCCGCCTCGTAAACGATGAAGAATTGGATCAAGTGCTGCAATTAACACAAATTGCCATTGCGCTCCTGCAGCCGCAACAGTGGCAGCTGTTGTCGATGACAATATGCGAGTACGTGACACACACACACACAACCCACATATACAACACCCCTTTTCAGCGCCTTGCGAATTTTGAAAATGTGTACCCAAGTGACCCTGTAGGAAATTTGCATTGGCAAAGTGAACTATTTTCTTGAAAACAGCAGAGAAATCGACACTGTCGCTCTTTGAATTTAGATAAGGTTTATTCTGGCGAAAAAAGGCCTCCTTGAGTTCTTATTGTTTGTGAAAAATTCATAATTTTGAACCGACCCTTGCTCTCAACAGCATTAGAAGTTTTAAAAATGCATCTGAGTTTATTTTGGGCCCCACTAAGGGCCATGACGTTGTTGATTTTTGTTTTAGGTGTGGATTTCGGGAAATATAAGAAGCTATTTCGGTTCTCACACATGCTGGCGTTGGTCCTGAATGTCGTTGCTGTGTTTTTCCCTTTAAAGGGAATGAGGTTCCTTAGGCAAAACCACTTGATAAATGAACAAAATTGGCAACATATAGAGAAAACGGAAGAGCTATTGTGTATTTTGATTATTCTTCTTATAAAATATCGAAAATAGTTCTGTAGGCAACATTTGCTATTGTGGCTCAACAAGCCGGGTAAAGTTCCATTTCGTTATAGTTTAGTGTAATATTCAAACTTATAATGGGTAGTCGAAAAAGTTTTTTCGTATGAACTTTCGTTGAACCAAATACCTATCATTTTGGTCGACCATTTTTCTGCAAAGGGACTTTAATTCCTTCATTTAAAAAACCCTTTCTGGTTTCTCCCCAAAAACTGCGACAAGTATTTTTCGCAGGCTTTTCTGGAAGTTAACTTTATTCCACTAATGGAGCTCTGCATTGACCGAAACAAGGGCAGGGTTATATAGTGGATCCATCAAAACTTCTCAGCCAAGCTCCCCCAGGTTTTGCCGAGTCTTTAAAGATGTGTGTGGCCCAACGTTTTTCCAAGGGAAAGACCCCTTTCTGTTGATCAGTCCGGGCCCGTTTTTTCGATTGCTTGCTTCAATCTCATCAGTTGTCGACGTAAAATGTAAAATTTAATTGTTCAAACCGGGCCTGGGCAGCTCATAGTGGATGATTCCCCAATCCCACCAAACTCAGATAACCTTTGGGGGTCAACCCCTTGGCTTTGTTGAGTTTCCCACCTTGGAACCATAATTTTTTTCGCACATTTTTCCCCCCTTTTTTCTCCTGTTCCCATTCGCTTCAGAAAGGGTTTTCATTTATTTTTTCAGAAAGAATCGCAGATGTTAATTCGGTCCTTTAAATTTTTCACAAAAATTTCATTTGGTCCCCAAAACCCTCAAAATTCCCTTTTTGCACCCAAACCTTTTTTAAAGGGTTTAAAAAACCGTTTGATGATGAATGTTAAGTTCCTCAACGATGTATGGCTGTTATGGGGGGGGGGTCAATTTTTTTCCATAATTTCATCAATTTTTTTTTAAAAACCCAAGGGTTGCATTTTTTAAAACGAAATTTCCAGAAGGGAAAGCGGGGAAACCATTGTTGTCCCAAACGAACGATACAGCATCTCCCCGTAAACTTCACAATTTTCATTGATGGCTTGAGTGGCATTCTTCCCTTTTTTATAAAAAAAAAATTCAAATTATAGCGAATTTCTTCATTATGTTTACTCATTTTTGAACAGCTGTAATTTTTTTCAACTTCTCCGATTTTAAATTTTTTTTGGGTTTAAATGAAGCAAAAAAATTTACCTTTCCAAATTGACACAATGTGATTGGTAGCACCGGAGATATACAACTGCAAAACCATCTATAGACAAAATATGAAAAGACTTTTTCGACTACCCAATATATGTAATGTTCAAACGTATTCCAAGCATTTTCTCACGCAGGTGTGCCTGGTTACCATTCCTGCATTAATATCTACCAACAACAATAAAAGTTCTGTGCATACTCACCGGGACCCTTGGCGCCACCCTGCATAAGACGGCCCAAACGAAATATAACAGCGCGTTCATATTCCTGTACTACCTGTAATTTAAGAAGAGGAAAAAGTGAAAATGAAATAAGATAACACAGAGGCAGAAGCAGTGGATAATAAGAAAAATTATGCGCCCGAATGGCAAAGTTATTCGAGAAGCATCTTGCGCAATTGTATGTGAGTGTGAGTGTGTGCGCGCAGTTAGGCAAGTTGCAACGACAGCCGAACAAGCGAACAATAGCGCAGCAGACAGATGGAACTGCAATGCAATAAAATAAATGATTGTTAGAGCTGCTGCCGGCTGCTGCCTGCTGCTTGCTTGCACCTTGCAGCTGGCACGTTGCTGAACGCAGCCATTACAAAAGGTGTAAAAATCATTTATTATTCCATTTATTTGCTGCTTTGCCACTTTGATTGCCTCAACGGCTGTGGCATGCAAGCCGCGTCGCTGCTGAACTTAATATCGCTTCTAATGCGCATTTCAGAGCAGCTGCAAGCACACACCAACACACACACACACACCGTTATGTGTGCTGCAACAATACTTTCATATACATACTCGTACATATATGTATGTAAGTATATATTTTGAATGTTATGAACTTACCTTGAAGCACACGAACAAGCTGAACGGCAACGTGAGTATGACAAGTCCAACGGATAAGAATATCAGCAGCTTCCCACACGTCGATGCCTTATCGCTAATTTCTTCATCGGCTATAAAATGAAATTCCAAGAAGAATTACTTAAACGCTTGCGTGGCTGAAGTAAAGCAATTCAGTTGATAGAATGCCTGCGCTCACATAACTTTTAGTTTTTATAGCAGCGATCACAAGCAATAACAACCTTAGTCGACTTAGTGGACTGTGCTCCGGTAGCGACAAATACTATACAATGAAAAGGTGCACTTGGGAAAGTTTTAAAATATTTTAATTATTTGCCACACAGTTGGTTATAATAATACCGTTACTTATACAAAGTAGTTATCTCAGCAGTCTGTTAACTTTAGCTGTTATTGCTTGTGGCCGCAGTTTCAAATTATTAAGCTTATATCTATAGAAATGTAGTGAAATGTATGCGTAAAAAGCCTTATGATAAGCGAAATTCAGTCCTTAAACAAGGTTTTGAGGCGCATTTATTAGTAACGAGTTTTTCAATAAGAGCGCTAGAAAAGCAGAAAACAGTTTGGGATATCAATGAAGTTCTTTATTCCAAACCAATGCCATTATGTAGGGAAACTCGATTTCTTTTGCATGGCCACCACAACACGCTTGCATAAGCCCAAAGAGCTGACCCCAAATTTCTCGAGGGTTTTTTTAAGCAAGTTTGGGCCGAAAGTGCTGCGAAGTTCATCAATCTCGCTGGCTTGTTGGCATCGACCATAGATTTGCGTAGCCCCACAGGAAATTAGTCTAACAGCTTCAAATTGCACGTCAACTTGGTTTTCAATAAATCGATTTTGACATTCGCTTGTGGCTTATGGCCGTCCTGTTGTAACCACATATTGTCCAAGTAAATATGATTCAATTCAAACCCAAAAAACTATTAGGTTATCATTGAGCGGTAGCGATTCCCATTCACAGAAACGTGCCGGTCTTGATATCAGGAAGAAGTACGGGTAGTGACGCCGCCCCCCCATAAACCGCCCCAAAACCGTAATTTTTTTGGGTTACAAAGATAACTGATGGAGTACGTGTAGATTGCTACCTGACCAATAATCAAAAAAATTTTGCTTATTGAAAAACCATTCGGGCCAGAAATGACCCTAAACGCTGAATTGATTTTTCAAAAAAATTCCTATCATTTTCAAGTTTTTTGCTCACCCCAAAATTTTAGGAACATATGACGATTCTGGTGGTCAAGCGGCTTCAGTTCTTGCGTAAAATTTGATTTTTTAAAAAAAAAAGGGCCAAAATCATTTCGCAAAATTCCCTTTAAACCCACGGCACAGGGGTGTCCATCGCTAAAAACGACGTGTGAGAGACTGATTTGGGTCTTCCGAAATATTCTCGACACTACGGGCTCTTTTTTGTCTCACTAGCACCGTAACATTTTGTAATGTGCCTTTTGGTTTTTTAATTCAAATTTTTTTCCACTAGGCGCTCAATTGTTGATCTGATTAGACGATTATGACGACTATAAATTGGACTTTACGCTTTTAAAGTTGGGGCCCACTGACCCCGGGTTTTCGGTAGAAAATTTTAAAAATTTTCGACTTTGTTGGATCTATACCCTTTCCCAATGATGAAATGGCAAACCTTCTGAAGAGAAATGTCAAAAGAGCTGGAAAAATATGTCGCTTTTTGCTGCCCGTATCGGTCTACTTTTGTAGTGACCCTATTAAAAAAACCCATTATTTTGAATAAAGATCCCTTATTACATAACGAACATGGTATAAAACGCTGTGTTGTTTTTATTTATTTTTTTTTTTTTAATAATGGGTTGGAATTCGATACTCAAATTTCAGAGCGAAATTATCTGATATAATATTAATATACCAGATGTGTTCAAAAGTTGATGGGAATTTTATAATTTCGTTGAAAAAATTTTGGGAAATTTTGGGAATGAGGCAATAATTATACGGCCGTTCTTTGAAATTTAATCAAAATCGCTTTAGACACAACTTTGCAGCTTTTCCTTAAAAAATTTTCATTGAAAAATATTTTTAAAAAATTTTTGTAAGTAAGTAAACCGCTACATATGGTAAACACATATTCAAATCCATTAGCTAAACACAGCTTAAATTTAAGCCATATATTTTAAAATTCATACTAATGAATGGAATTCATCAAAAAAACTCTTACACATTATCCTAAAACATCACAAGGCCCAAACCCAACAGAATCTCCGGGGAATATTAAAAACCGCAAGAGACGCAGCTGTGTTCGCATGTAACTGTATGTTACACGCTTACTTGTAGAGCATAAATTAAATATGAGCCTATGTAGAGGAATTGAATGCTAAATTGATTGCTGTATTGAGACATTGGAGTGATAATGAAATTTGCATATTTCCAAACGCACACACACTCCCGACATTTCATGCAACTTTTTGCTTCATACAAAAATATAAATTTTTGGGCTTGTTCATGTTTTTCGCTTACATGAGTTAGAGTATACCCACGTGTTGTGTTGAACCACAAAAATGTAAATGGCATGTGTTGAAAAATGTGTAACTGAAAACCGCGTTAAGGGATAACATAAATATTTGACTTTTCCAAACAGATGTATGTACATAAGTACATAAATAAATATGCAAATATGTAATATGCAGCGAAAATTTAAAACCGCTAGGGTTATCGAAAAAGAGAGTGGACCAGAAGGTGGGATTAAAACTTTGGTCAAATTCAGCATCATCTACGGACAATCTGCTGAAGAAGAAGGGACCACAATGCGAGGTCTGTTCAAAAAGTATCTGAATTTTGTTTTTTTCAAAAATTATTTATTTATTCTTGAATATCTATTTTGTCCCTTCAAAGTAATCCCCATGAGATATTATACACTTGTTCCCAAAGGTTTTTCCAATCTTCGAAGCACTTCAAAAAATCATTTTTTTTTTTTTCTTCTTTAGCTGCTCCTTCGATGCCGTCTTTATCTCGTCAAGAGAAGCGTAACGTCGTCCTTTCATGGGCCCCCTTTTGTTTAGGGAACAAGAAAAAGTCACAGGGGGGAAAAATCTGGGGAATACGGTGGCTGCGGCATCATTAAATGTGTTGTTTTTGGCCAAAAAGTCGCGCACAAGCAACGTTGTGTCAGGGGGTTTTCGTTTGCAAAACCTTTTTGAACAAAAACCCGTTTCTTGGGGATTGGGACCCGGAAATTCCTAATTAAAATTCCATTGCCTTTTCCCTTTTGGAAGAACCATTGCAAACCCCGGGCCCCTGCAAATCAAAAAAACCTTTAGTTTGATTTGGTTTTTAAAAATTGTATTAAAATTTGAAAAAAGGAACCCCAAATTAATTTAAAAATTTCCGTTTTTCAATTTCAAAGTTTGAAGAGGTTTCAACCCGTTTTTAAAAAGTGGCAAAGTTTAAAATTTAGAGTGGGTTGCGATTTTTACAATTGAATTTTAAAAAATATTAAAAAAAAGGGAATTTGGTTGTTGAAAAAAAACGGAAATTTTGCTTTCGGTTTTGGTGGATATTTTTGGTATGAAAGCGTTCTTGCTCGACTCGTCCCCATAAAGCTGAGTTTTTTTTTTAAAAAAGGGGACTGTAAACAGGTCTTTCAATTTAAACGTGGGAATTCCGATCCCCCATTCATGGAGAGCATTGCCCACGAAACATGGATTTATGAGTTTGACATGCAAACAAGTAAAAAAAAGTCGGATTGGAGGGAAAAAACGAGACGAAACCAAAAAACCAGGGGAAAAACCCTTTTAAACATAAAATTTGGGGAAAATTGGTTTTTTTTGATATTTGTGAGGGACAAAAGTCAATAAAGAGTTGTATTTGGCTGTATTGAAGCGTTTGCGGGAGACCATACGTCGAAAAGGTCGGAATTGTGGAAGAACAATTCATGGGTTTTAAAAATTCACCATGGCATCGAACCACTTTTGTGAATGAATTTTAAGCCAAAAAAGCAGTGAATATCATCGATCAACCACCATATTCACCAGATTTGGTTCTGTCTGACTTTTTCTTGTTCCCCAAACCGAAATTGTCAATCCGGGAAGGAAGAAATAAAAAAATGCGCTGAGGGAGGTGAAAGTGGGATGCCTTGTGGAGGTGCTTGTGAAAAGTGTTTCGAGGACTGGAACTGGACTTGGCATAAGTGGGCCTCTGGTGGGGATTACTTTGAAAGGGGATAAAATAAATATTGATCAATAATCAAATATTTTGGTTCTCTTTACAATTTTCGGTAACTTTGTTGTTACAATGTATAACACATTTCTTGTCTTAGCTGGACTAAATACCTGAAAAGTTTAGCGGGCTTTCCCAAGCTTCAAGTGAGGAAAGTTTGGTAGTATAATAACATATGATTTTCACGGATTTTATGAAACACAGATGCTTTAAAAATTTAATATTGCTATTCGAAAGGGCAAAGAAGACGAACGTAACTCAAAGATATTGAAGCCCAAGTGCCAGTAAAATTTTAAAAAAAAAAAGAAATAATAAAGTTTTTTTCTTTTTAAAACGTTTTTTTTTTTTTTTTTTGGGAAATAGTTCTGCTTTATATATACATATATTTTTTTATAATTAAAAAAAGAAATTCTTCGAAAATATAATTTTTTTTTACTTAAACGCCGAAATGTAGGGAACATTCTTCATTTTAAATATCACTCTCATTGGTATGAAAAAGTTGATTTGGAAGACCACAGTCAGAGTAAACATGAAGTAAAACTGCAGAAATTGTTCAATAAATCGATATTATAAGTATTACTTTTTATACCATACACACGCCAAAGATTTACACATATGTAATCTATACATGTAAAATAACAAGACCTTATTTGACATATTTATAATACTTTTAGTATAACATACACATTTGATTACTTGGTAAAAGTACCCCCCCGGACACTTTCATTAAATATTCATTAAATTTTTTATGGAAAAAGTTGACTTACAATGAAGGAATCCACGCGAATGCTTCGCTGTCATATCTGAAAGTACAATGGCGTTTGCAAAGGCAACACATAGAAAGAGAGGCAAAGAGTGTGTGGTGAGTGATGAGTAAAATCGTATGTAATCACTTGACTATGAAGAGGCGATCAATAGCGTTCAAAGCAAGACGCGACTTGTCTCAACAACTACTTACGCACGCACATATATTATATTAAGGTATACTACGTCTATGTCTAAAACAAAATACATATATATGTATATAATACTTTGTATATTAGCATAACCGTCTATGACACACCATTCGCATATTTTGCTAGCAACAAATTTACTCGACTGACAGCGTCACAATTAATTTACATGCTACAAGTTGCCACAAGCCTAATGACTAATCTTACCATTCCACAGATAAATATGTTTAATTATATATAGATGCATGAAAGTTAAATTTTTTTGTTTCCGTTAAATAAGTGAGCGTACGCTTCATTGAGTTTTAAAAACACATTCCGATTATATACAGTTTATGCGCATTCCTATGAGTAACGGTATACTGTACTTATGTATACACTCGCAGATTTTTAGCATATTTATTTAATGGGATTAGTTCGTCGGCACACAGCCAGCAACGCTGCAGAGATTAAGGCATTGGGAAAGTGCTCTATGAGCCATATAAACGCTTAATATCTCGGTTACTAATTACACAAAATAGATTTCAGCCAAAGCGTTGTTGCTCTAGGTCAGTCAGGCACACTATCCAAAAAAATATCTACATTTTTACTTATGTAAATGCTTAGTGCTTATTTACGAGCATACCAGTCTAAGGGAAAACAATGACTAAACGATAATGCTATAAATTTGCGAAATAATGAAATGAAAGCTGAATTTAGATGCTCAAAGCATTAAAATTACATGCAATTTATGGCTAATAAGCCCTTATGCTAATTTTATGCGGCACTAATTAAATGATGTATAACATATGTACATGTATAGTTGAGAATATTTGGGAAAAATACTTTAAGACTTTCGTAAATAATCTGCCTTTAAAAGGTTTTCGAAAAAAAATAAGTATAATTGTTTGTTCCCTCAAATTATTATATAATAACTAAATTCGACTGAACTCAAGTCAAGATCAATAGAGTATTTAAAATGAACCCTGACTAATTAAGGGGGGGTAGGTTTTTTAATTTTTTTTTTTACTTTTTTTTTTTTTTTTAAAATTTAATGTATGAAAATCTGAAGAATATTGTGTTAAAATTTCAAGTCAATTAAAGCAAAATTGACGAAGTTATGAGCATTTGTATACCTGCCCGATTTTCGTAAATATACCTGACCCGACCCAGCGCGCTATTGTTAAGCGTTTTTCCCACAACTCACGTTTTTAAAGTCGGTGCCCCTTATAACTTCAAAACCAAATGCACCAATCCTTTGAAAATTTTTAAAAACTATTTTTTTTACATATTTTACGAGGTAAGCTGTCGAATTTTTTTTTTTTTTGTTCATAATTTTTATTTTACAATGACAAATTAGCCGATTTTTTCTCAAAAAATTGTGTTTTTTTACTTCAAAAAATTTTAAAAAAAATTAAAAAAAAAAAAAAAACTCCCACAGCGTTACCTGGGGCAAACTATTATCTAACGAATGAACTTGGGTTTTTTGATTTCAGATGATCCAGCACCGAGTTTTGAGGGGCACCGCAATTCAACTTTTTTGCGAGACACGTCCGAACAATTGCTACCATTGCCATAGTTTTCAATATTTCTTTATAAAAATTTGATGAGACATTCCCCAAATGTCATTCTTTAATGTATTTTTTTTTTTAAAAAAATATATTTTAAAAGTGTCGTTAGAAAAAAAAAACACAAAAACATGCCTTTTTTCGTGCTGTTTTACCTTACCCCCCTTAAAGCATTTTTATTGTTATTATCCAATCGACTATTGTTATTCAATAATCTCGAAGAATTCACCCCGACCTTAAAAAAAAACTACAAATTTTTGTATATTTGGGCCCAAAACCCTTTAAGTGGACCTTGAAAATTTTCCAAAAAAACAATTTTGAAAATTAGCACATCATTTGGGGAGGCATCAGACCCAATCTTCGTGATATAAATATTTTTTTCAAAATTCGGCTGTTATTGAAAATTGAAATTTTTGGAAAAAAATGAAAAAATTGAAAACTATTTTTCATAAACTACTGCAGATAAATCGATGAAATTTTGTGTACTCAAGCAAAATATTCGGGCTATATTATAAATATTTTTTTTTTTGTCAATTTGTTTACATAAAAAATTTTATATACATTTTTGAAACACGTTTGAAAAATTTAATTCCCTTTAAATCATTTATTGTTTGTTTAAAAGAGCATAAATACATAACACATAAATCGATAAAAAAAATAGCGGCGTCACACAAATTGAAAACAAAAATTTTTACTATATTTTATAAACACTTGGGTTAAGTGACGGTAAAAAGTGCTTGAGGAAAATTTAAGGGGTTACATGTGTTTAAGGGGTTTTAAAAAAAAATTTACTTCTTTTATCCAAATTTTTAAATTTACAACACCTCTAGAGTATTGTCCTAAATTTTCCAAATTGATCCGAGTAACGTTTGGAGATACAGCCTTGAAAACATGTGCCTCGAAGCTAGCTAGGCTAAGTGCGTCGTCTTTAAACGCGTTTTTCTCGAAACTGTGTTTTTAAAGTCGGGTTTGGGAAGCAGATTTCTCGACTCAACCGTTCTTCATGAAATTTTACCAGGTCTTTGAGATACAATTCTTAAGGAAATTTTATTTCGATTACAACTATTTAAAAAAAAAAAAAATGCTGGGAAATTTTTTTTTAAAAATTTATTTTTTTTTTTAAAAATGCCCGCCCAAAAAATTTAATTTTCATTTTTTTTCCCTTTGTTTAAAAAACTTGGTTAAGGTTTTTTCTAAAAATCGTATTTTTTCCTGTATTTTCATCCTGTAAGGAGTTAAACCCGCCAAAGTATTTTTTTTTTCCGGAAAGGTTCCAAACCCGGAAAATATTTTTTTCCAAAAAATTTCAAAATTTCTATGTTTTAAAATGTATTTTGTAACAAAAAAAAAAAAAATTTTTTTTAAAAAATTTAAAAATTTTTTTTTTTATTTTTGAGAAAAAAATTGTTTGAAAAAAAAAAGGGGCCTTTTTTTTTTGTTTTTGTTTTGAGGAAACCCAATGTTAAATCCCTTAAAAGGGTAAAAATTTTTTTTCCAAAGGGGAAATTTTTTTCTTAAATTTTTAAATTTAAAACGGGATTTTCATAAAAGTTTTCCAAAAAAAAAAAGTTGAAAAGGGCCAATCTTTTGTTAAAAGTTGGAAAAAATTTTTAAAAACAAACAGTGAAGGTCGCTAAGTCATCGAAATGTTGCCTTGAGTCGCCCCCCCCTTATATTAAAAGGTGGGAAAAATTTAAAATTTAAAGAAATAGGATTGAAAATCTTCTTGATTTTAAAATTATGGAAAATGATTTTAAGATCTTTTTTGGTTTTTTTTTTTTTTTTTTTAGCTTCAGCATTCTGCCGAGTCGACAGCCCTTGGTCGGGTAAAAACCCCGGGTCCTTTTTTCCGTTAAAAAAAGGGGGAGAAAAAACCCGAAAAGTTTCCCTTTTTTTTGAAACGGGATTTTCAAATTTTTTTTTCTTTTTCGGCTTTAACAAAATTTTTGGGTTTTTGAAAATTTGGGGGTGTGAAAAAGGGGTTAAAAAAAACCCAAAAAACTAACTTCCTTACCAAAAAACCCCTGAATTTTTTTTTTATGTTTTTGTTGGGAAGAATTAAAGAAAATTTTTCCTTAACCCAAAAAAAAACCAAAAAAACATTTTTTTTTCCTTTTTTCTTTTTTAAAGCAAAAGTTCCCAAATTTCAAAAACTTTTCCGCCAAACTTTTTTTCCTTTGGTTTTTAACCCGAGACCCGGGTTGGGAATTTTTTGGAAATATTGACGGACCGAAAGAAAAGGAAACCAAAAAAGGGAATTGTTTAAAAAAAATTAAAAGATAGCCAAAATCCAAAAAAATTTTAACAAAACTGCCAATAACCCCTTTAAAAAGCGCTGAAGGGACTAAAAGGGCCCTTACAGCAAAGGATTAAGACAAGTGTATGGTTTAAAATTTGGTTACGCCTTGGCAAGCTTGTTTTGTGTCTGGTTGCTTTTTTCGAGGCGATAATAAAGTTTTGTATAGAGAAAGTAGTTTTTCTGTCAATAAAGACAAAAAAAAAAATATTTGATTTTTTTTTTTTTTATAATCGAAGGTAAAAGTTGCAACAAATTATATTTTTATAGGGAAATTAATATTTTATAGTAATGAGCGGCGGTAAAATTAATTTTAAAACAATTCCCCCCCTACATAAACGCATGTTTTAAGTGTAAATATTGCCTTTCCCCACTGAAATATCTCTTACATCCACCCTAAAACATTTTAACCAAGAATAAATAAAAATTTCAGCAAAAGTGTAACAAAACTTTTAATTGGCATAAGTACACAGATGACAACGAAGTGCAAAGTTCTCCATAGTTTCATTATTAAATCGCCACGCAGCCAAGTTCACACGAAATTGCAAACGATTTCAATGGAATTAAAAGTTTTTAATTTCCCAATTTAGTTAATAAAACGGCATGCCGAGCAGCGTACGCACACATGTGGCGTGCACTTTAAAACAATTTCGGTTGTGGAAATGTTTTTCCTTTCCAATTATCATAATAATGCTGCGGGAATAATGGAAACAACGAAAATCGACGTGTGCAGAAAGTCAAGTGGCGGACGCATAATAAATGGTAGTGCACTTACTTTTTACAGCAGATAATCGTGAATGCACATATGTGCTGCTACAATATGTGTATGTATTTGGTATAGAACAATTGCTTGTATGACGGATTTGCACGAAGCAAAACCCAGCGTGAATGCGCTGGCGCAGTTCAAATCACTTTGGCTGCAGGCTGGTTTCGACAGCGGTGCAAAGGAAACTTAAACTGTTAGTGGTATGAAAATGTCACGAGTTCAAATACATTTTAATTGCGCCACGCAAATTTTATTGCACATTTTTTTCTAAATGTTGTTTATAAATACATGTAAGTATGTAGGAGACTCGGCTTAATTATAGCTTTAAAAGCGCTATTTATTATAGAGTCATTAAATGTATGTACATATATATTATATAAATATCAGCTCCGATTCTGTATACTTTTATATATACCCAACTGTTTTTTTCAACGAGCTGGCCGTGTGTCATATGTGCTTAATGCTTCACAGTTCGCTGCCACCGTCGTCGCTAGCCGCCGAACGCTTCGAATTGTGCGAGCACAATGCTTTACTTTGTACGCAGCTTGTTTTACAATGGAATACCTAGAAGCACATCCTTATGGGCAGGATAATAGCAGAACTGTATAAAATTTGTGCACAATTTTCATTGTTGTCCTATAAACAAAACAAAAAAAAAAAACAATAATTGTAAGTATTTTATTTCCCGCCGTAATGCATAATGATGCCTTCTGTGCTTGCCGTTAGGGAGCGAGCATCGCTGCAACTAGGCTGTTGGCTGCAAAAGGTTCATAACCTCACAAATTAGCTACTTTAAAGTGCTTGTGTAATGAAGGTTCCGGAATCAAAAAAAAAAAAGGCATTTAGTTACAGTGGTTTTCTTTAGCTTGACTTGTTTTAAGTGGCACATATTGTTTATAAAATAAATTGAAAATAATTTAAAATTCTACAGAAAAAAAGTTGACGCTTTTATTGAGATTTGACAAAGATGTATTATATTACAGTTCTACCTGGTCTACACTGATAAAGAAGTAGATATAAAATATGTATAGTTATCATTCTAATGGGTAGTCGAAAAAGTTTTTTCGTATTTTGTCAATAGATGCCCCTGCACTCCAGTATCCTGCAGTGCTACCAATCACATTGTGTCATACCATACATATAGTGATAGAAAGGTGAGATTTTAAGCTTCATTAAACCAAAATTAAATTCGAGAAAGTTGAAAAAAGTTACAGCTGTTCAGAAATGAGTGAAAATTAAGAATTTTCGGTATACTCGATTTTGAAATTTTTGTATAAAAAATTGAAATTTTGCCACGTAAGCCACCAATTTTTGAACTTTATGAAGACGACGCTGTAACAGTTCATGTAGCACAACAATGTTTCGCTCGCTTCCGTTCTTGGAAGCTTCGATGTGAAAGATGCAACTCGCTCTGGACATGTCTTCGAAAAAGTCGATGAAATTATGGAAAAGATTGACCAGGACCGTCACATAAGCAGCCATGACATCGCTAAGAAACTTAACATTCATCATCAACGCGTTTGAACCATTTAAAAATGGCTGACTACAAAAAGAAACTCGATGTTTGGATGCCATATGAATTGTCTGTAAAAAATTTAATGCACCGAATTAGCATCTGCGATTCATTGCTGAAGCGAATTGAAATCAAACCATTTCTGAAGCGTATAATGACAGGAGACGAAAAGTGGATCAAATACGACAATATTTAATGTGCGAAAAATATCATGGTTCAGCATGGTGAAGCTCAACAAATGATCGCAAAGCCAGATTGACGTCTCGAAAGGTTATGTTGAAGTGTTTGTTGGGATTGGAAAGGAATCATCCACTTAAGCTGCTCCAGCCTGGTCGAACGATTGATTCTACATTTTACTGTAAAGCAACTGATGAGATTGAAGCAAGCAATCGAAAAAAGCGGTCAGAACTGATCAACAGAAAGACTTCGTCTTCCATCAGGACAACGCTAGATCACACACATCTTTGATGACTCGGCAAAACTGGGAGAGCTTGGCTGGGAAGTTTTGATGCATCCACCATATAGCCCTGACCTTGCACCATCGGTCTACCATTTGTTTCTGTCAATGCAAAACTCCCTTAATAGAATAAAGTTGGCTTCGAGAGAAGTCTGTGAAAATTACTTGTCGCAGTTTTTCGCCGAGAAACCAGAAAAGTTTTACACTGATGGTATAATGTCTTTAGCGGAAAAATGGAAAAAAAGTGGTCGAGCAAAATGCTCATACTTGGTTCCTTGAAGTTTATTATAAATATTAAAAAAAAATTGAAATTTGATTAGAAATACGAAAATACTTTTTCGACAACCCAATATATACGAGGATTTTTCTTTCAATAAATAATTTTCTATATAAGCAAAACGATAAAAACCCAATAAAATAATACTAAAAATTCGCATTAAAATACTCTCTTTGTTTAAAAATAAATATTATTTATTTTTTAAATCGATATTCCTCTAGCAACATCTTTCAGAAAACCCTCACAAATCTCAGCCGTTTCAAAGTGGTGTGTATATGTTTGTTATAATTATAAGTTTCTAAGTTATAGTTGCTAACAGTCGGTTATAAGTCACATGTAAATGATAACATAAGTATTCAAATATTTTTTTAATCACTAAGCACAATAGTTCTCAATGCATACAATAAAGACGCTTCGATTAAATGCACTTATTATTAATAGGCCATAAAATAACACACACCAGCTGTGTGATTCCCACGCTCCATTTTAAATAGCGCCACAGTAGCTTTAAATTTTCCAACCCCAAACAAAGAATCAAAAGTATATAATATAAAATATAAGTTTAAAAATACGCTTTACTAACTTATTAACTGCTGCATATATATTTTGCTACTAAATCATGCATATACGCACCAAAGCCCTACATACATACATAAATACTTCGCCTAAAAGCATACTTATATACACATAATAAACATACATATATACACGTGCGCTCATTTACATATATTTACATATGAGCAGCCGTAACGGTCAGCAGTTGAGCAGCACATGCTTTACTGTACACACACATACATATACACGGCTAACTGGGTCCAATTAGCTCCACGAAGTCAGGCAGTAATCACTCACTCACCTTTTTTAGTATCTGGCATTGCGTTTTAGACCCTTCACCACCCGCGCTATTTGTACTCGCTCGTACTTGTTGCTGTTTTGGACGTTTTACTGTTTGGCAATTTAGCAATTTGGCACTTTTAAGACACACACTCACACACACACGAGTGCAGCTAATTAAGCCGTAATGTGTGTCATTAAAGGATCACAGTTGCGTGGCAATGGATAGTGGACACTTGGCGAGGTTGCTGACTAACGCTATCCTAATTAAGTGTTGCAGCTATCTGAAGGTATTTTGAATTATTGCATTGGGTTTCCTTTTGTTATTATTTTTTGGCAAAATTTTAAAATTATTGACGGATTTGCGCTAAATTTATTTCTCGCTCTTTTTTCAGTTGTTAATCAACATTTTTTTTATAACAATAAAACATTTTTTTATTAACAAAAGAGTGTAAATTACTATACACTAATATGATTTGGCATTTATTTTTCAAATGTGTTAACAACTTTTATTTAATTTCGTTTTTCCAGCTGTACCACTTTCTTGCCTGCGCTTCAACACTAACACCACTAACTCACAGTAGGTAGTTTTAATTATTTTTTCATTATTTGTACTTTAATATTACATTTTCTCATTCACGCGCCTTTCTCTGATTCGCTTCGCTCTCGGCCACAGTGCAACTGTAACTGAAACAGCGTCCTGTTATGGTCGTCCTGCTGATCGCTTGCGGTGACCGTACTTATTAGCAGCAACAAAGCAACAAAACAAAGCAACAGCACCCATTCACACGTCGCTCCAACGCACAGCCGCTGCTACTGCACCCTCCACCCGTGCACCCACCAATCACAGCAGTGAGCAGGGCAAGGCGCACACTCTGCTGCACTGCAGAGCACTGTTAAGGCAACAGCCGCTGTTACTGCCAAGCACCAGCCGTGATTCTAACAGTCGCTTGTTGTTCTTGTTGTTGTTGCATCTGCTGTTGGCACCTATAGTATTCGCTCACAGCATATACGGTCGCCGCAGACGCTCGGTCGCGAAGTTCCTGTCACCTATGTGCTCGCCCGTCAACTGAATTCACTTCGCGCACAGCGCTGCCATTTTATAAGGGTACACACGCTGCCAACTACTTGGTCTTGGTCCATGTAAGCTGCGTTTGACGCTCGTGGAGCACAATGAGCGCGAAATGTGAACATGTCTGTCCCCGCTGGGCAGCATAAGCAGCACAGGCACCGCTGGCTCCGAACGCGAAAACGAAAGGCGCTAGTCGCTGGCCGCTATTCAGTCGCCCGGTTACTGAAGTCGACGTCAGCAACGCGGCACAACATACAACGAAGGTTTGCTGTCGTCGACGTCATTGCTGACGCTTTTGCGGCAGTGTTGCCCACATGTGCTCGTTTGTGACAGTGGCACAACTGCTAACACAGCATCCGTGTGCTGCAGCTGCTGTTAGTATAACATGAGCGGTGCAGAGTGTAAAAGCTCGAACTTCTATTTTGAGTTGGATATGCTGGTAGGTCTAACAGGCACAAATACAAGCGTATACATAGATAGAAACGTATTTAATATGGCAAAGTTGCTAGTGGAATTTATTGGAAGCTTTTGAAGTTAAAATTGAGGCTGCCAGACTTTTATATAGTATGCATGGAAATTATTTTTGCTCATTTAAATTTAATTGTTGAAAAAACAATTTAGTATTGAGAAAAATAATTTTATGGAAATAGCTTGTCACCTTCTGATGAGTAAAAACATACCTGCGAAGTGAATTTCACAGTATGCCTGAACTGCTCTAATCAAATTAATGCATGAAGCTTTAGTAAAATGCTTTTCCTTAGCAGTCGTTTGTTAGTCGAAAATTATTTTAATTTGTTTTTATTGCTATTTTGCTATCTCGAAAAAGAAAATTATATTTTTCCTATTTGAAATATACCCAGTACTTTTTAAGCTGACTATTGCTAAGGGACACCATGTCGTATGAGCAACACAAAATTCAAAAGGCACTTGCTTTAATCACAGCATCCGCCTATATGTATGCAACACATTTAACTTCTGAAACACCAACAACGCACTTAAATGTGTGAAGTACATATGGTAACAGTTTATGAATTAAACGGAAATCTGAAAGCTCCAAGCAGAAATATACTGGCATTGCGCTAAAAATAGAAGCATAAAGCTTTAACTGCAAAATATTTGCAGCTGAAGAGAAAGATTGAAAGCAAGAGTTAGTGAGAGAGCAAGGACACAAAGAGATTGAGCGAGAGGCTTGAGTGTAAATGACGACTACGGGATAGCAGCATAACCGAGCGTCAATAGAATCCAATTACATCTCATTTTGTAAACATTGAGTGCCATGTTGAGTCTTTCATTCAGCTTTCGCAAGCATCTTTTTAAAGCCACAAAAATACTCACAGATGTTGAGCGCGGCTAAGAATATTGGCGTGTAAATTCGCATATAAGAAATACCAACGATACGGAAATATGTGAAATTAAGTTAATTTGAGTTTTAAATCAAATCACGTTTTATTCCAGTTACTATGTATATATATGTATGAAGAATGAAGAAGAAGGTTATTTAAATACACAAATAATCCTTCCTAAATTTAATATGTCTTATGGTTACAGCATCCAGCGTACTTACAACGAATTATAAAGTAGTATTTATTATAAATTATAAAATTAAAAAAAAAATATTAACATCACACTTTCTACTATACTTAAGTCATAAATATTTATGTCGCGGTAAAATTTGAGCAAATAATAAAGATTTATTGCTGATAACGCCACCTCAAGTATATGACAGCGCCAATAATAAGTATTATCTGTCTTCTGTTTTTCCTCTTTTCGCTTTTTTGGTCATAAACACTGCTATGACATTGACTTTTGTCCCAAAGACGCTTTATCATATACGCTGATAATGCCTTCGATAATGTGAGCTCACAAAAAAAGAAAAATATTGTTTTGCAAGACAAATATATTTTTGTTTTTTTTTTTTTGTTTATTTGTTTATTTTTTTACGACACCCTGCACGAAACACTCGACTGGTTCAATCAAAAATATTGAATAATATTAATTCGTGGTTTAAGGTGTAGATTTTGTATGAGAAAATACGTCGTTGAAAAAGACTGGTTTTTACCAGAGGTAACGCCTTATGTGTAGCTATTTCAGAAACCTATTTTCGTGTTCAAAACACAACTTAATAATTTCAGAACTCTAAAGACTCCTTGTGTATACACTTTCTGGCTTCTTAAATGTTAATCATACCCTTTCATATTTCGAACATTATAACCAAACGCATATATTCACTAGGTTCACACTCCACATTTTCATACAAAGTTTATGAACCTAAAACGTACACCCCGCGCATATCAATTCAATTTATAGACAAATTCGCTATATTCGCAGATGATTGGGACCACAAACAAGATTGTTACAGCACTTTTGCCACTACTCAAAGCTCGTTAATATCGCACCAGAAAAGCATAATAAAAATGTAGCAAATGTGGCAGCGATGTGGCAAAGCACTGCCGCTCATATCAGGCAAAGATACCGCCCTGCGCCTAACGTATTTGTTACACACTTTCAGCACATGGCGGTTTGCGAATCAGACAACACATATCAAAATGTACACGACGAATTTTCATCGTATCCGCCTTAGGAATGCCTTAACTGAAATCTGAAAGGAAGCGAAGCAAAGGGAAAGCTTCGATGGCAAAGCTTATGAACTGGGGAGCTCAAACGCGCAGATATGCATATACATACGTACATAATATTTAGGCGTTTGTGCAGTGGAGTGCGAAGTAAATGCAACTCTTCCAAAAAAAAATTCTGCAAAAAAGTTGACAACATCAAAAAAATAGATATAATTCATATATTAAAAAGACAATTATAATAAAGAAATATATAATCTTTATAAGTCAATATCTCAAAGAGTTTTTTAAGAAGTAATGACTCTTTTTTCACAATTTGATGGTATATTGTGACAAAAAAGTAAAAAATTTGCCGAAAATTGTAATTGAATTTCCGGTTTAATTGAAATTGATATTAAAAAAAGTAATTCTATGAATTTAGAACTGTCTCGAATTACTATGCTGAATCAGAGCGTGATCTGTCAATCTGTTTTTGATTACAGCAACTGCTTAAGTCGGTACACTTCAGTAGTGCGTTGAGATTTTTACTATGCATAAAAATATCAAACAAAGAAGTTTTCTCAAATGTCGTGTTTCTAACCTAATTTTGGGAGCGGGATCATTGCAAATATTGGAAAAAGCTTACGGTTATTCAGATTTTTTAAAAACACCAGCCCACGATTGGTAAAAGCTGTCAAAGACGGATGAGAAATTGTTGAAGACATGCCTCGTTCTGGACGCTCTACGACCTCTTCAACATATAAAACTATTAAAAAAGTGAAGGATATGGTGCTAGAAAATCGTCGGGCCAGTATTAGAGAGATGGCAAAAGAGCTCGACATCTCACGCGAGTTGGTTCGAATGATTTTGGTGAATATTTTGGGCATGAAACGCGTTCTTGCTCGACTGATCCCGATAAAGTTGAATTTTTTTTCAAAAAGTGTATGGTAAGCAGGTCTCTTCACTTGGTCGCGCGCATTCCGATCCCCACATTCATGGAGAGCATTATAACTGCCGATGAAACCAGGTTTATTAATTTGACATTCAAACAATTCAACAATCATAGGAATGGAACCCATTTTCAGTCAATTGAAAACAAATTTCACTGAAGGGGCTTAAGACCATCCAAAAAAGTGCTTATGAAAAGGCTTTCGAAGACTAGAAAACTCGTGCATAAGTGCATTACTTCTAGCGAGGATTTCCTTGAAGGCGACAAAATAATAATTGATGAATAATTAAATGTTTTGCGTTTTATTTACAATTCGGAACGTTTTGTGACAATGTATGTATGTATTTATTACACGTCGAAATTATTCTAAATTTCTTAATATGAATTAAAAAAAAAAAAACAAGTTTTTCAAAAATTGCTGTTATTATGCTCAATACTGTACATACTCATCAAGGAAAAAAATATGAGATAAGAGACACAAAGAAAAAAAACCGAAGAAAATCCCTCTTTTTCAAACAAACGCCTATATGCAATCATATATACATTTGTATACATATATATAGACAGCTATAAAAATCGTAAGGAAATGAAGCAATAAAACTGATTTTAAAGGCACGACATTTATTTGAGGGGGTGTGTCAACATGTATTCTTGGCTGTGCTCTCTCATGTGTGCCTGCGAAGTCGCTATTGACTCTGAACTTGAAATTTCGGCAATTCGCCTCAAATATATCAATGGAAACGCCAATATTTTTTCAACATTGCAGCCTATAACCTAGACATTTCAGCAGCAATGTGCATTTATAAGTAAAAAAAAATTATTGTGAGTGTATGTGTGTGCTCGCCAGCCATTTCTACCATGCCACCGCAAAGTGCGCGTGCCGCATTATCAGTGGGGTTTTGCTGGCGCCATGCCGTTAAGCGTACTTTTTTATGAGTTCCTTCCGTTACTTTTTTCATTACCGTGCTGCCGTTCCACCGCCTTTTGGTTTGTGATTTTTGGCTTGGCAAGCAGCATTCCGCGCCAGTACTTTTTTCGACGTCCTTAAGGACTTTGAACTGTAGCGCTGTGTTAAAGAATGTAGAAAGCTTGGGGTGAATTTGAAATGAAATTATTTCTGCTACAAACCAACACAAACATAGCCGTGTAAGGCAGGCACATTTTGCTGTAATGAGCAGGTGCGTCAGTAGTGTGTGCGTGACTCTACGAAGCTCAGTGCATTAAATCAGCATGACAGGATTTGCTTTGAGTAAGTCCTCACAAATATTTGAGAAATTTCAAACAAGTTTGAAAGCAATTAAATATAAACAAGTTCGGCTGCTTCGTGCTTTACAACTTTCCAAAATTTATTTATTTTTTTCTACGAGGTCAACGCCAAAATCGATTTAGGAATAGAGTAGCTATCGAACCGCTGATTCTCTTTCAAATACAATAACTCTGTCTAGTCGCGAGTATTTTTCATTTTTCTATGAGCTCATAAATTTATATTCGCCGTAGCAATTAAATTTTCCATGTTCAAATCCCAGAGTCCACAAAGCATTACTGCGATGTGTTTGTATATACAAACAAAATACACACACACACATATCACATATAAATGCATAGGGGCATAGAAACTATGCTTCAGGCGCAAAAGAAATTTCAGCAACCAACATTCCGGAGGCCGACTTTCAGCTGGTTGCCAACATTTTTTATGCCACTGGGCCGTGCAATGGCCACCGAACGCAGAGTACAGCGCACAGCGCACACAGAGCAGTGAGCGGGAGCCTCAGCACGCCGTGAGCTCTAAGCGCCGAGCTTCCAGCTAATTGTTGTCATTTGCTTTTGCCAGCCAACGGCGGTGGCACAGATGCGTTGACTCGTAAACCGGAAATGCTTTGTTGTTGTGTATGCGGTTAACATTTTAGCAGACACAGCCGAGCACACACACCCACACACACGCGCACAAAGTTATTTAATTTCACAAAGTGGGTATTAGAGCGAGCGTCATTTCATATAATTGCTGTGAAATTATGCATTTCGGCTCATTTTTCGTTTCCGCAAAATCGCAAATTTGAAAACGAGCAACTGAGCAGAGAAATATAACTATAGCCAGGTGGTCCAGGCTCTCATTAAATATGTAGACTTCTGTGTGGTATTTTGTTTTAATTTTTTTAATTGCAAAACTATATAATTTCAGGCTGAAAAGCAGCAACTGTAGGTTAGTTTAGGCGCTACCATTGATTCAAATTCCATTGATTTCTCTCACCGCGTTAAAACCTACTAGACAGTGTTCAATAAGAACATGAGTTCGGCGTACTTCTTATGGTTTACTCTAGACCGGTGTTCAGGAATTTCCCCGACAGCCAACGATCCATAGCAAAATAGAAAGAACCACGCCTTATGGGGTGCTCTATTTACTTTCCGAAGTGTCCGTGCGCTTTCCCACTCAACCACAACCGTTCTGTCTCAAAGGACACTCAAGAAAATATGCTTGAGATTTTTTTCGACCTCAAAGTTATTAAGAGTCCTAGCAATCGCCCATGCCCGTATGTTGCTGCATCAGTTCGTGTAGCACAACAATGGTTCGCTCGCTTCCATTCTGGAAATTTGGATGAGAAAGATACAACTCGCTCTGGTTGAACTATCGTTGAAAAATTCGATGAAATTTTGGAAAAGATTGACCAGAACCGTCACATAAGCAGCCATGACATCGTTAAGGAACTTAACATTCATCATCAAACGGTTGTGAACCACTTAAAATAGTCTGCCTACAAAAAGAAGCTCGATATTTGGATACCACATCGATTGTCTTTGAAAAAGTATACGTGGGCTGCTATATATGTTTATTTCTGTCCTCATAATGAAAATAGGAATATTTATCAACGAAAATGGTTTTATTGTTTTTCAAAATATTCTCCATCAAAATTTATACACTTTTGCATGCGCTCAAACCAATTTTCGAAGCACTTTTTCCACTCCGATTGAGACACCTGCAAAACATGGTTTTTGAATGCTTCAACAGCATCTTCTGCCGACGAAAATCGTTGACCACGCATTATTTTCTTGATGTGTGGGAATAAAAAGAAGTCACTGGGTGCCAAGTCAGGGTTGTACGGCGGATGACCCATCAATTCGACGTTTTGGCCGGTCAAAAAGGGGCTGGTTTCAGGCGATGTGTGAGAACTCGCATTGTCATGGTGCACAATGATTCGTCTTCTCTTGTTCATTTTTCGAATTTCTCCGAAGACTTCAGGCAAACAAATTATGGTGTACCACTCAGAATTGACCGTCCTACATTGCTCAAGCGGAACAGTCGCCACATGACCAGTTTTGCCGAAGAAACAGACGACCATTTGCTTCGAAGTGCTTCTTCCACGAACAAATTTTGTTGGATTTGGCTCGTTTTGGAAGACCCACACGGTCGATTGCTGTTTTGTTTCGGGCTCATACGCATATATCCATGATTCGTCACCTGTGACGATCTTATAAACGTCTTTTGAAGCACCGCGATCGCATTTTTTCAGCATTTCTTTACACCAATCCACATGAGCCTTTTTTTGAGCCATTGTCAAATTGTGCGGGATCCAACGAGAACAAACCTTTTTTACGGCCAGGTGTTCATGCAATATCGAATGTATGCTGGTGGCCAGAACTGATCGACAAAACCTGGAATAGCTTGGCTGGGAAGTTTTGATGCATCCACTATATAGCCCTGATCTTGTACCATCGGACTGCCATTTATTTCGGTCAACGCAGAGCTCCCTTAATGAAGTAAAGTTGGCTTCAAAAGAGGCCTGTGAAAATTACTTGTCGTAGTTTTTGCCAAGAAACCAGAAAAGTTTTACGCTGATGGAATAATGTCTCTAGCGAAAATATGGCATAAAGTGTTTGATCAAAATAGTACATCATTAGAGTTCATTATAAATAAAACAATAAAAAAAAATAAGTTGAATTTTGATTAGAAATACGAATATAAGCGCTACCGTCAGCCAGAACACTTTCGAGTGCAAGGCAGTGTCGAACGACCCCTGTAGGTGCATGAGTCAACAACTGTGATTCACACAACAATAATATAGATCAAAATATTTATTGAAAATTAGAATTAAAGCTTTCAAAACTTTCGACGTAGTTTCCACAACTTAGACTGTTGACGCATCGCTCGCACTACAGAGAAGCTTAAGATTTGACTATTCAATAAAATGAGCTTAAGGCAAATAAGAAGAAATATTGCATCTTCCTATTCCCTCTGCTAAGTATGGCAGCTAAGAACGTTATAAAATAATTTCGTTTTTTTTTTTTGTATTTTTACCAAAAGCAATGTGTTCGATATTATGCGACCTTCTATGCGCCTTAGCTCTCCTTGTACGAAAATCAATCAGAAATTTCAGACAGTTTCCGCTCTAATCTCTAGCGGAAGCCATTCGCTGAAATCCCAATGAAGCCACTTATCTCGCTGCTTGTGCAGTTTCCATTTCACCAACATTTGTTACACTTGCTGCCGAATTTACAAATTGCACAGCAAGAAAATCGCAAAATGGAAATGCCACGAAGGGCGAGATGTAAGTCGCGCAGATTCCCATAAAATCTGTCAATATTAAACATTTCAATTGAAATTTTGCAAATTCCACCAGAAATTTCTTCTGGTCAGTGGCAAAGTTTTCGTGTACACAGCAACAGCAACAACAACCAACAAACTTTTTCAATTTATTTTTAACCAACAAATGGCAGCTAACAAGTTGATGATACTTTGCAAGAGTCGCGGCCATTAGTTATAAATTATATGGACAGGCGTCATTGGTGTCGGTATCGGTGTCTCATAACATTTCCAAGTGAAAGTTTGTTGCAACTTTTACTAGCAAAGTTATGCACTCAATAGCTGAGGCTGAGAGTTGGCGAGCAAGTTGCAGAGAATTAACACAAAGCGAAATGAAATCAAAGAATGCCGCTGCAGCTGAAGGAAGGAGTGCTGCTTGCAGTACTTTCTTTTGTGCGTACGCTTCGTTTCATATGAAAATCTTCACTCTGCGCGCCGCCTCAACACACGCGTAATTAAAATTGAATTTGCTCCGCATGCAACACTTATAAATGTGGGCGAAACACATTTCTCAACTTCAGCGCGAAAGCAATTAATAATCATTTAAGTGTGAATAAGATGCCGTGCCGATACGCCTCGCCTAACTTTCGAGCCTTAACACATTCAACTGCACTATAACGGTGCTTGACCCAAAATTTCGACGATATGTTTGCAAATTACAGCAACAAAAACAAAAATAAATAGAAATAGAAAACGCTTATGTGTACCTTCGGCATGCCTCATTGCACCGCAAGCGTAGTTCAGTGACTCTGCAAATCGCTGCAAATCCTTAACCCACTCACATACACACTGGCAAATGTATGGTAAATGTATATGGTATGTATGTGGTCGTTATCCACACATTGTTAACTCATCTAAAAGCAATTTGCTAAGTGTCGGTGAATGTTTATGCCAGTGAAAACTGCACAATAAATGTTGTGTTTAAGTAATTAAGTATTTAAGCTGTAATCCTAACAGTTTCAACTGGGGCATTCTATCATTTATCACTGTCAAATAATTTATTTAATATTAAATGGCGCAAATAAAATCAAATGTACTCAATTGACTGCACAAATGCGAAGTTTACACACAAGCAAATGTTGTGCGTACAAATGGTTGCCCAGATTCCCAAGTAGTGTATGATTTTCTTTGCTAAGTATGGCTTATTAGGGTGGTCAATATTGATTTTCACAGTTATTTCTCACTTTCAAAGAATATATCGTCAGCTCAAATACAAAATAACGTAACAACACTTTTCATAAGTTTACAGGCGAAAAAAAAACGATTTAGTAAAAACCACTCATATTGAAACAAAATTTGAGTATTGGTTATTAAAGGGTTATATATTGGTTATATATTAGTTATATATTGGTTATATATTAGTTATATATTGGTTATGTATTAGTTATATATTGGTTATATTTGAGGTTAAAATTTAATCAGATGATGATTTGTATGTTTTACAGTAGAGAATAAAAAGATACTTTAACTGTCCTCAACTCCATGAATGTATCATGCATTTTATAGAAGCATTTTCTATAACAAAAGATAGATTTTATATACTAATACCAGCTAAACCGAAAAGTGTTTTTTTGTCATATATGTCGCTTTTAGAAAATATTTTTAAAAATAATTTACACTTTAAATATGTAGAAGATGTAATTCTATTATTAAAAACTTTATCAATATTTTCTTTGTGATATTTCACCTGCAGAAGAACGTTAGATCCTTAAACTCAAATCTCAAAAGCATATCTGCTTCATTTTCAATATTTATGTGTTACCAAATTAACTAACAATGCGTCATCTATCGGGATTTTGTCTTGCAATAAAATTCATTTTGCAAATTTGAGCAAAATTTACATTTACGACCACCCTAATATGCATGGAATTATAGCAAACTCGAGAGCTTAGTGCTTGGCTGCTGAAATTGTGCGCTGTGTTTGTCTGTCGGTTATGCAAAACAAATGAAAAGTAAAAATAAATCACAATGAGTTCGCATCTACATAAATATAAGCTTATTTATTCATATCAACCTTTTGCATGAGTAAGCATATTGCCACTGCTAGTGCTTAGAAGAATGTTTATTAATAAATAAACAACAACGATCTAAATTTGCTGCCAATTTCAGGGGCTTGAGCAGTTAAACTTTGGCTTTATTTAAATTTATAACTTTTTGGCAAAATATGTTGGTTAAAAACTTATTTGCGCTTAGTAAATTCACTAATAAAGATAATTCAGAAAAAATAATTGAAATGTGAGCGCCTTAAACTGTGCTATAATGAAGTGAAGTTGAATCATATACCAAAATGAAGGTAAGCATACTAAACAGTTGTACTTGTAAATATATACCAAACCTAAGGGGTTGTATACAGTGGCGATTTCCAAAAGGTCGATTTTTATACCCTTAACAGGGTATATTAAGTATACCACGAATTTTATAGCACCCAGAAGGAAGTGTCGGAGACCCTATAAACCCCTTTAAGGTTGTATTCTAGTCTAGAAATCAAATTTTGGGCAGTTTTTTAAATTTTATTAAAAAGAAAAACCAAAAGATATTTTTACTATCCACTTTTTTATGGTGTTTTTATTAATATCTTAAGAATACATAAAAAAAAAAATATTACAAAAAATTGAAATAATTAGGGGGGGGGGGGGGATGGGCGTCTATGGGAGACAGGTGTAAAAAAAATGGCGCAAACTGGTAACATTGATCCTGACTCTCCTGGCGTTCTGAAAAAAAATCAAAAGAAATTCTTAATCAGTAAGGATGCTTTTATAGTCCCTACCTCAGGGAACACGAAAAAACAATTTTGAAAACTGGCGACTGCCTGAAAATAAAAATCACTTTTTACGCTTTTTTTGAAATTCTTGAATTTTTTTAAAATATTAAAAACAAAAATTTTGACACGATGCTCGCAGGAACGATAAAAGATTATATAAAGAAGGTTCACACAAAATTTCAAGTAAATCGGTTGTATAGAACTTGAGATAATGCCGGTAGCGTGTGGAAAAAAGTAGTTTCGAAAAAACGCTATTAAAAAAGTGAGTCTACCTACCTACCGGGCTAGGTACTGAGTCACTAAAGTAACTGTAGCTCTTAAAATAATTTTAATTTTTAAAAATCCTTTGGAGGACATGTTCTCAAGGGTCTAAACTATAGATATATGAAAAAAAAGAAAAATTTTTCAAAATTCTAGAGTAAAATACCTCCTTAACCATGTCCGTCTGTCTGTATATAGTCCCTCAGTTTTTTAGATATAATTTTAAAATTTTGGGCAGGCACATTTGACGATAGTAAAATGTTTTCCTTTGGATGAAAACCACTGGCCGGTTACGTCTTTAGATATACTCAAACTAACTAACTAAAAGAAATGCACCTGTGAATGGTATATTAGCTTCGGTGCAGCCGAAGTTAACGTTTTTTTGCGGTTTCTTTAATTCCAAGGGCCCAAAATTGCACGTGTTAAGCGAATTTTTTTCTGAAGGTCTAAGCTCATATTTAAATAAAATAAATTTAAAAAATTCGTACAAATACAAACAAACGATAGCTGATAGCTAATGCTAGTCTAATCTAAAAACTGTTTTTATTTTCCCCTTTCAAATAAATTCGCCAAAATTAGACTTAGAACAATATATATTCCATGTCACAAATTCAAATTCATTGAGATAGTAATTTAAAATTTAAAATGCCTGGCAATTGCATATATAATTCATAATCAGGTACTTGCATACACATGCATAAATATGAACAATATTTGTATAATAAAACATGTTTTATGCACGCAATGACGTACCGAGTTGCCGCATGAAATAATCGTGAGCAGTAAACATTCAAATATATGCACACAACACACAGATGTACACTTGTATTTATCTGTATAAAATACTGGCATATGAAAGCATAAATTAAAATGTCACGTCGTTTGAGTAACAAATAAAGCTGCCAGCAGTAAAATATCACTCATACGCCACCGGGTACGGCACCTGAACATATAAGCGCACGCTTAAGTAAATACGCAACGAAAACAAATTGAGTGGGTTTAAATTTAATTTAAAGCGAGTAATTTTATGTGTAAATATATATTTTCGCAAATAGTTTTTTTTTTTTTTTGAAATCTCACTTTAACAATGTCACAAGCTGCGGTTAATTCGCAAAGTAGTTGCTGCTGCATACATATAGTACATATGTATAAGAATGCGCTTGGCTGTCGCTGAACTCGTGACGCATAATCAAGCGTTAAACAATGTTTACGCACAAGACTACAAGCAAGGCCACAACTAGTGAGTGCATGCAGTGTGTGCGCCAATTGCGGCGGGAAATGTAATTAAACTTTATTTACCAGCAATTTTTAATTACTCCCTTAAACAACAAAATATCGCAGTAATGGAGAGTTGATTACATATACCACGCAAATTATGACACGCACACGTACGCCAACTTAATATGCTCAGCCACATATACATATATATGCATTCACACGCATTAAGGCGGCAATAATTTGTAAATTTCAATATCACTTTGGAGTGCCAATGCATTACAAGCCTTTCTGTCCAACGACGGTTTATTGTGAAACAAAAAAACGAGAAAAAATTAGTTGTTCAATAATTTTTGTCTTTTGCTAAGAAAATAAATATATATAATTATATAAATTATTATTTAAATATACACTTTATTATTCAGCATAATGTTCCTGAATATTAATACACTTGCTCCAATGATCCTCCAATCTTTGGCTCCCTTCCGTGAAGGGAGAAACCGGAAAGTCTGCAAAATACGCTTCAACAGTCGTTGTGACCTCTTCATTTGATGGAAAACGCTTACCACGCATACATTTTTTGAGTTCTGGAAACAAGTGGAAGTCGTTGGCGACCAAATCCGATGAATACGGTGGATGCTTCAACAATTTGAGCTTTAATTCATGAATTTTAGCTATTTCAAAAATTCTCTTCTGGCACACGGTATTGTCCTGATGAAAAAGGATTTTGTTCTTCTGCAAACCTGGTCTTTTTTCACGAATTTTTTCCTTCACTCGTTAAAGAAAGGTTGCAATAATATTCATAACTAATTGTTTTGCCAGGTTGCAAGTAATCCACAACCAAAATTGCTCTCGCATACCAAGAAACTGATGTCATAACCTTCTTCGCCAACTCCCGGACACGAACTGGTT
>CM050323.1:156497583-156531811 GCA_027475135.1 Bactrocera correcta
TTGTGTAGCCCCGAACACTTTCCACTGACAATGACAATGTTTGTTAATGCGGCCGCATTGTGGTTTAAATTTCCGCCAAGGACATAGACACACACGTGGGCGCGGAGGCCATTGCATTAATATTCATTTCCCTAAACGGTTAATAAATAAAGTCTGCCCGGATGAGCTGTGTAGTAGGCTTAGTTGAATAGGATTTTGGTTAATAAGTTAAATAATAGCTTGTCGAGCTGAATTTTAGCGGAGTACGAACTCGGTGGAAGTTCTTCGGTCTGAATACGGTACAGGCAAGGTAATTAAAGTCAATAAACATTTCGGTATCATAAAGTTATGACTTTCGAAAACGATTTATATATTCGATTGTCATAAAGATTTTCATGGAGGTCTTCTAACATTAGTTCCAAAGGCGGTTTGCTTCGTTCTTGATCTTTGATATCCAATAGTTAAGTTTAAGGAAACATGTTTAGGTTAGATGGCTGATCGACAACACGCGGACTGGCATTTGTAGTCCTTTGTGAAGCCATAGAAAAGAAGGATTCCTGTGTTCAGATTTATAAATTAGCAAAACGCTTAGTAGGCAATACAAATTTGCACAGGCGTTTAGTTCTCCGCCAGTTCGATGGAATACCTGAAGGTATGCGCTCCCAAATGTTTAAGTCTTGACCGTCCAAATGCGAGGTAGTCAAGAAGGAAGTGTTATGTTGTTTCCACCTCACCTTCTGCCATACAGCTTCTGCAAACGGCATCTGCTAAGATTCCCAAACTTACAGCATGGATGCCAAAAGGCCTGCTAAAAGTCGCACAAGTAGGGGGAGGCCTAGCCTTTCTGAGGGCAAAGACATCACTAGATCTCCTGCAATCAATCTTGGGGCAAAAGCTTTTTTTGACAGCACACTACTACTAGTAGTATAACACAGGATGATACGAAGGCACCGACCCTCACCCATTTTACCGATAGTGATTCTATAGAGTGCCTTTGCTTGCTGGCTCATCAGCTTTAGAATTTCCTGCGATTCCGCTATGGCCCGGCAACCATACCAGTCTTATCACAAAGACTGATTGGACACTCCTCGACTAACCCTGAACGCACTGTAAATGAGTTCAAGCCTAGTACCGCTGCTTTGCTATCTGAATGAATACTCAGGAAGTCTGAAACTGGAGTTGATAGAGAGCTCTTAACAGAAAACCCCTCCACCAAAAATCTCTGCCTAGCTTACACCAAACTGTGAAGAAGCTCACTGCCCCTCTCCTTTTTCCCATCCATAGCTCTCTCGTCGGTATATGGTCAGAGACGGAGCCGCCAGAGTTCGATTTGGCGACTGCATGATTTAGGAGACATGTATAGAGACCAGAGCAGACTCATTGTCGTGGACAAACAACGCAGATCGGTTGATTCCAGATCCATAAGTGTTTAACCTGTTTCTCTACCGAAATCGAAAATATACAAAGATACTTCACGTTTGATAAGACAAATCAAGCTTATGGGCTTCAATGAATTTATTCAATGCGTGTGAGAATTGTTGTTTGAATTATCGTTGCTTAGCTACCAAGTACAGGCCTCTCACTATCACTAAAAGTCTCATACACAAAAAACAACACTGATACTGAACATGTGGAACACATATTCTAATAATATAAACAAGTTCGAACAAGAGCAACAAACTTTTACCAAAGACAAAAGCGAATAGACCTTCTTAAAGTCATAAATATGCAAGCATATGCAACAGCGGCGATTTAACAAGCTGCACCTTGAGGAAAGCGGCTTGCACTACACACACACCCATACATATGTTTTGGTTAAATGCGCATTCAAGGAAAGCTGAGCTGAGCGAAAGGTTCAATTTAAATGGATAGAGCTCACAAATGCCCATATGCTTATGCCGCCATGAACTTTGCTTTGCTCTTACTTTTCTACTACAAATAGAGACACCTCGAGAGTGATGCGCGAGCTCTGCTGGATGTTTGTAATAATAAAATATTGCTTTGAAAAAGTATGCAGCGACTCGCATATTACCTCTAAACAAGAATAACTTCATAAATATAAAATTTCAAGCCACGAAACCCCACCCTTCCATACCTATACTGAGAAGGACAGAGAGGCATGTCAAATTACCAATGCCCATTATCGGACTTGCTGTTTATGTTTTCAGACATTTTCTTGTGCGTCATATAAAATATTTACATTGAGCTCGTCGTCGCCGCTGCCTATCGAAGCTTGCTTGTAAATGGAGAAGGTTAAGCGGTTTGTCACTGAATTATCGGCTTATATTGTGGCCACCATCACCTCAATGTCCGTTGAATGAGTTGAGGGCAGCTAATAAAGAAGGTTTTTTTTTTTAAATCACATACAAATAATACATATTTATTTTCATGCAGAAGCGGCGGATAGCTGCGAGTGCTGAAACAATGTCTGGAAAAGTTTTTAATGATTTAAAAACACGTATGAATAACTTCAATAAAACTGACATAGTTCGACAATAAATATTTATTGTTTACATTTTCAACTTTAACCTTCTTAAATGTTTGAAGTAACACTTATTTGTTTTATAGAAAACTGTTATTTCAAAATAACTGTCGAAAAACGTTGCCTACATTTAGGAGGTTACTTTATTTCAATTAATTGATTTTTGCCTACATTTAGGAGGAGACTTCATTTCAACCAATTGGTTTTTAATTTTCAGGAAAATGAAGGCATGGTGATTCTTCTGCAGTATAACAGGTGGTCTATATATTGAGAGGTTCGGTTGGAACCAATCAAAACTTACTGATCTGTAATTGAAACGATTTTATATAACAAACATCTATGTTCCACCTTCAGTTTCTAAGATCTTATTTGGCTTTAAACAGTTACAACCGCACTCCACTAGGAAGCACAGACATTTTAAAAACATTTTTCGCAACGATTGGCTAAATTCTTTAAAGTTTGATATTAAGACTACCTTCAGCATTAACAATTAGTTATAATATATGAAGATAGTCTGACCAATAAGTCTGGTAGTAAGACTTAGTCTATTTACGAAGCAATTACTACCGACAAGACATTGAAAATGCAACAATAAAAAAATTCTAGGAATTTATTATTTTCAAAAATAGAATAGGAAGAGATAAAGACAGGTGCCTAAGTAGTAAGTAAATCTTCGAAAAAATAAGTGAAAAAATTCCTAGAATAACAATCATCAAATTGCGAAGAAAATGCCATAGAGTCAACACGAACGTGCTTCCTCACGAATAGTGCAAATCAAAGTTCACAAATTGTTTATGATATTGATGACGTGTTCGAAGTATTTAGTTCATGTAAAGCCAAGATGACAAGACGTGAGTGCATCAACAAATATTTGACGTTACAGACGCTCCTGAACATACACATACATGCATGCAACACACACTTACACACAAATATAGCACATCAATTTAATTTATTTTATTTTTATATTTATTTGCCAGCCTCTCGTCGGTCTGTCTGCCTGCACACCTTCGCCTTCAGTGCTTAAGGCAAGCTTCCATGTAGGAGTCTGTGTGGGCATATCGTCCCGCCACTATCAAAATATGCAAATATAAATATGAGCACATTTGCACTCTCTTTCATATACAGGGTGTACGAGTATGAGCGCATGTAACACAAAAAAGCTTACACCAAAGTCATGCTGAGTGAGCAAATATGTTTATGTATGCGTATATGCGTCGCTAATATACAGATATTTAAAAGCATTTTATGTAATAATACTGTTAGTGCACAAAATGACATCCCTGTTACGAATTCATAAGCATTTGGTCCTGTATTTACAGTAAAGGACATAACTGTTCACGAAAATACCAAAATTTTTCTTAAAGCTTAGAAATTTTATTAGACACCTTACACAAAAAAAAATAATGTATACATTTAAAAGAGTAGTAAATTTGCTTTCAAATCCAATAACTTAATTCTAAAATTTAAACATAACGTATTAAAAATACTTAATTTTCAGAAGAAATAAGTGTGAACACTTTTGTCCGTAGACTCAAAAGTTCGGTCAATATTTTGTGTGACCACCACGCGATTTTTTTAGAGCTTGAATCCTTTTTGGCATACTATTTATGAGGTTGTCCAAAATGTTTGGGCTTATATTTTGCCATGCGTGGATGGCCCGCTCCCACAATTCATTAACCGTTTTTGGAATATCCTTTTCAGCAAAAATTTTTCTTTTTAAAATCGCCCAAAGGTGCTCGATGGGATTCAAATCTGGGGACTGAGGAGGCCAATCGAGCAGTTTGATCCCGTTATCTACAAACCACGATTTGGTAACTTTTGCGGTATGCTTCGGATCGTTATCCTGCATGAAAATATCTCCTTGGCCACGTTCGAGTCCAAATATATCTAGACTTGGAAGATATGAGTCCTCCAGAATATCAATATAGTCTGTGGCACGCATTATACCATCGATCCTTCGAAGGACACCCAGCTCATTTCCGCGAAAACAGCCCCAAGCCAGCAGTGATCCACCTCCAAATTTCATTGTTTGGCATATGTTGCTCTCCTGTAAACCAACCTGTTTATCAATCCATGTCCATGCACGCCCATCTGATCCTATTCGATTTATTTTAGTTTCATCAGACCAAGTCACTATCTTCCAATCATCGATTGTGAAGTGTTCATATTTTTTGGCAAACTCCAAACGAGCCTTACGGTATTTGTCACTTAAGAGAGGTTTTTTTACCATTGCTCTAGCCTTGAGCCCGTTATTTTTTAGGCATCTTCTTACTGTTTTGTCGCTGACATTCACTCCATGGACCTCTCTAATGATTTTATTGGTTTCCACTGCGGTATTTGTTGCTCCTGTAACAATTAAGCGCCTAGCTATTCGTGCTACAACTGGGGATAACTTCTTCGGACGGCCTCCACTATTTCGTAGTACTGTTAAATCATTCTGCTTTTTTTATTTTAGTAATTAATCCCAGAGAAATTTTATATTTTTTTGCGATTTCTCGGTAAGAAACACAATTTTTAATGTCTTCCAGCACATTTTTCTTCAAAACAGTATTTACGGCTTTTCCCATCATAAAGCAACTAAAAAGTTATCTTTTAGGATTTAAATATTTAAACATTAAATGTAAATTAGTTAAATAAATAAGTAAACTTTACCTTTTCCGTATTAAAATTAAATTTGGAACTCAATTGTGCACAAAATCTTATTGTGGTCAAAACTGTTCACACACTATTTCTGTTTTCTTCGACTCATAGAAACAGTAAAAGTCCCGTTAGTTTAAAAAAGTGCTACCGGCTGTTAATTAACGTAACGCTTGAGAATTTACAATAGAAAAATATTGCCAGACTGGTTTCAAATTTATGAAATAGCAAGCGAATTCAAATTTCATATATTCGTGAACACTTTTGTCCCTTACTGTACATGTATATTGCCAGCACATCTCTATAGATCACATACAGTGCCACAAAAAAGTATGCTACGACCAAAAAATTGGTTTTAGAGTCTAATTGCTTCAAAATTTCTCTGAGTGGGGGAGCCGGAGTCAAAATTGGAACAAGGGCGTGACACCGCCCACTTTTAGGTGAAATGACATATCTCGAAAACCGCCCGACCAATATCAACCAAATTTGGTACGAGACATTCCTTTGACATTTTTATGTTACAGTGTGAAAATGGGCGAAATCGGACTATATCTGTTCAAATTGAACCAAATCTGTTCAAGCTCCGAGATACCAAATGAGTGGACTTCAGTACCTACAGTTGACAAATATTGGTCAATGTGTGAGATATAGTATTGAAATTCAGGGACAATCCTTTCCTGACAATAGTATGCCTGCGTGTCAAAAATGGGTTGAATGGGGTCAATACTTCTCCTAGCATATACCTAAGATGTGCGTTTTTTTTTTTTAAATAAAATTGAGAGCGTGTTTTTCTTATAACAGTGCATCCTTGTGGTTAGAATGAATAACATTGAGTGAAAACTCGCCCGAGACCCCTTAACTACCTGATGGTACTTCCCTGACTTTAATCTCTGCAAGTTGCAAGATTGTAAACCATTCGGTTATACCTGAACTTAGCTCTTCCTTACTTGTTCTTACTAAAAGCCTTTAAATTGAGGTACTAAAATATCGAAATTGCATGTTGGAATATTTTTATTTCACACTGTACAAGTTTGTTGTGGTCGTTTTTTATCGGAACGCAAGCAAAATAGTTGCACAACTCTCTGCATACCAAATTATGAAATGCCACATGGAAAAAGGGATGTGCAATATATGAAAATGAGAATATTTTAATGCGTTTATACACATGCAAATATCTACACACTTGCATTCGAGGATGTACACATGCGTGACACAATTGCAGAGCAGTCGGTAGTTATTTGTGTATCTTGCTGGTGATTCTTCGTATTTTGTCAAAGTAATAAATTCTGTTGCATGCCGCATTCATCGTGTTTGTACATGTGTGCTTGTGTGTGCTTTTATGGCATATTCATTGACATATTCGAACTTAATGTGTGAGCGTGTCAGTTTTTCACACATAACTTAAAGCTTCCCATCATACCACAAGGATTGACAAATGTCTACCGATCATCTTTACTTATGGTGAGGAAAATTGCAGGGCTTGAAAGCAACTTGTTTACAATTTAATATAGCCTTAATACTATGTTCGGACCGACATTGAAAACATGTGAACTTGAAAACTTACATTCCACTCAATATAATCGGTGCCTGCTCTAGTTTAATCGATTTTTTTGGAAGACATATTTTGCCGGCCCTAAATTGTCACTTGATATTTCTTTACATTCCATATACAAATACAGCTGCTCACTGTTAAGGGGATTGCAGAATTTTCTTCTTGGTGCAACGGCACAACAAACACACGCAAAAATTTATTTGCAATGGCTGTAAAATATGTCAGACCAAAACCCATGTTTATTTTCGAGCCGTCATATATCACTAGATTCTGCAATGGGTGCTCTCTTGGCCTTGCATATTTCGATATAGGATTTTTGCATTTTGTGTCATCTTGCAAGAGCAAGAGAATCCCCGTACTGATGTTGTCAGTGAAAACTGATCGAAAACACACATTGTCGGTCCGAACGACATATGTACATATATTCCACAACATACAAAAGTGTTTCCAAATTTTTTCAATGTCGGTCCGATTGGATATGATTGACTATAGCCCATGATGTTCTCCGTTTGTGAAGAAATCTTAGCTCATTTTCAGCATACGGAGAGCGGCCACTTAAGCTGCACCGATTGACTAATTCAACGTTTCATGGTGTTTTTCTCGAAATATTTTATTTCTAATCAAACTTCAACTTCTTTTTTTATATTTATAATGAACTTTAATGAATGTTTGGTTCATTTTGATTGGTACCACTTTGACCGCCCACTTTTTGCCATTACTCTATTAAGGCAGTTCTGAATTGACCGAAACAAATGGTAGTCTGACGGTGCAGGGTCAGGACTATATGGTAAATGAACCAAAACTTCCCATCCAAGCTCTCCCAGTTTTTGCTGAGTCTTCTAAGATGTGTGGTCTAGCGTTGTCCTGATGGAAGACAAAGCTATTTCTGTTGACCAGTTCTGGCGAGTTTTTCGATTGCTTGCTTCAATCTCATCAGTTGTTAACAGTAAAATGTAGAATCAATCGTTCGACCAGGCTGGAGCAGCTTATAGTGGATGATTCCTTTCCAATCCCACCAAACACTTTTCGAACATATTTTGAGCTTCATCACGCTTGGACTATGATCTTTTTCGCACATTATAAAGGGTGATTTTTTAAGAGCTTGATAACTTGTTTTAAAAAAAAAACGCATAAAATTTGCAAAATCTCATCGGTTCTTTATTTGAAACGTTAGATTGGTTCATGACATTTACTTTTTGAAGATAATTTCATTTAAATGTTGACCGCGGCTGCGTCTTAGGTGGTCCATTCGGAAAGTCCAATTTTGGGCAACTTTTTCGAGCATTTCGGCCGGAATAGCCCGAATTTCTTCGGAAATGTTGTCTTCCAAAGCTGGAATAGTTGCTGGCTTATTTCTGTAGACTTTAGACTTGACGTAGCCCCACAAAAAATAGTCTAAAGGCGTTAAATCGCATGATCTTGGTGGCCAACTTACGGGTCCATTTCTTGAGATGAATTGTTGTCCGAAGTTTTCCCTCAAAATGGCAATAGAATCGCGAGCTGTGTGGCATGTAGCGCCATCTTGTTGAAACCACATGTCAACCAAGTTCAGTTCTTCCATTTTTGGCAACAAAAAGTTTGTTAGCATCGAACGATAGCGATCGCCATTCACCGTAACGTTGCGTCCAACAGCATCTTTGAAAAAATACGGAACCGAACACTGATTTTGGTAATAAAATTCAATGATTTGCAAGCGTTGCTCGTTAGTAAGTCTATTCATGATGAAATGTCAAAGCATACTGAGCATCTTTCTCTTTGACACCATGTCTGAAATCCCACGTAATCTGTCAAATACTAATGCATGAAAATCCTAACCTCAAAAAAATCACCCTTTACGTCGTCTACTGTTACATTCGCTTCAGTAATGGTTCGATTTCATTTCGTTTCATCAAATAATCGCAGATTTTAATTCGGTTCATTAAATTTTTCACAGACAGTTCATGTAGTACCCAAACATCGAGCTTCTTTCAATAACCAGACTTTTTCAAATCCATAATTTTCCATAATTTCATCGACTTTTTCAACGATAGGTCGACCAGAGCGAGGTGCATTTTTCATATTGAAATTTCGAGAACGGAAGTGAGCAAACCATAGTTGTGCAACACGAACTAATAAAGCATCGTCTCCGCAAACATCACAAATTTCATTGGTGGCTTCCGTGACATTCTTCCCTTTTTTATACAAAAGTTTCAAAATACAGCGAATTTCTTGATTATTTTCACTAATTTTTGAACAGCTGTAACTTTTTTTTCAACTTCCCCGATTTTTTTTTTTTTTTTTTGTTTTGGTTAAATTGAGCTAAAAATTTCACCTTTCCACCACTATTTGATTGGTAGCACTGGAGATATACGACTGCAACGACATCTGTTGACAAAATACTTCTTCGACTACAACATCATTTTCAAAGGCGATGGTCACGATTTCATAAAAACTAATGAACATTTTCACAGTTCTTCTAAATATGATGATCTCGTGATTGATCGAAGGGTTTTCTTTCGATTACAATTAATTTTTTCAATTCAATTTGTGGTACAAATTAGACCTAAAAGCATACCGTTTATGTTTGAAAATACGCCAAAAATTTTTTTTTTCCAAATACTTCGATTAATAGGGACCTTTACTCGTCTACATATTAGCCAATGAAATTTTTATTTTAGATGAATTCTTCGTCCTTTATGGCGCAAGACGGCGTTTTCAGGCGGTGCCTCCGGACCAGCTGCCAATAGCTAAATTTGCGATTTTTTTTTAATGAATTTTTGATATAACCAAAAGTAATAAGAAATTAAATCATTTATTAGATAAAAAAAAATATTAAAAAACAGGCACTCAACGGCCGTCAAAACCCACCTAACGCCTTAAAAGTCGTTAAAAATATTTTGTTTTTTTGATGAGCCAATGTTTTGGAAACATTTCACTGCAGATAAGGTTTGGAAGTCTGTGTTAACAGTATGCGTGCGGCACTTCTGCGAATGCAGCAAAAAACTGCTCCAAACATTTACGGGAAATTATCTTCTTCTTTATTGGCGGGAAATAATTAGACTGACAAAAAACTGAGAATATTTCCTCAAGTGCGCTCGGTTTAAGTGAGGCTGATTCGGTAATAAAGCTTGTCCGCTGTTATCGCCATACTTTCGTGACCGACTGTTTGCTGTAGACGACACAAAAACGAATGTGCGCGTAACTCACAAGTTTAGTGTCGAGTAGCATTTTATTTTATTGTTACGTTCAAGTTTTCACACACTCAACAACAACAAAAGCGGCAGTTCTAAAATCACAGTTTATGCCTTTATGACCACTTCTCACACACATACAAATCAAACACACACAGTATATACATATAAGTATGTTTATACATAAAAAGTACGAGTATTAATTATTAAAAAATGTACTTTATGATGTGTTATTTTTTCAACAGAAGCTGCCTGAGCGCTTCAGTAAGTTAACACCAAAGATGTTAGTAACCCCACAGCCAACTTCCGGCACGTGTCTTAAGAATAGTTAACATTCAAATTCCCGGAATTAATTGCAATATTGGTTGTGCCAATTTTTATGCAACGGAAATCAATAATATTGCATTATTGCAGAAATATTAACTTTCCAAAGAATAGCTTGCGCAAAGCGCAAACGGAAACAATATTGCTGTTGCAGCAGTCTGCTCAGTACAATAAACTGGTGATGCAAATAATTAAGTGCATAGCCCTAGCTTTAATATAAATATAAGTACTTGTAAACCACATGGTGGCGGGGCAGTTGTTGATTAAAACTCAATAAACGCGGAATCGCTGTCCGCCTAAAACTAAAATTGTATTTTTTTTCGCTCTCACGAAAGTGATAGCGTAACTGGCGCCCGAGCTAAATACAAAACGTAAAGTTTTGTATAATATACCGCGTAAAGCGCGAAATCAAAAAAAATTTTTTTGTAACGCGTAAAGCATACAACGTCGTATACCTAAAAAGTACCGGTAGTGCGCGAGTGGCAAAATCTGTGGTAAAAGCAAGTGAAATACAGTAAAAACGTTAATTTTGTGCTGTGACCTTTAAGTGATAAACTAGTGACAGTGTGCTAGTGCCACCCTGCAGCAAATTACCCAAAACTGAAGAAACAAAAAACCGCAGTTGTGAAGGCCCCTTAGTAGCTTCGGCAAAAAGGTGGTATTATGTACCAGCCTACACTGTAGAAGAAAAAAAAAATTTAAAACTGATAGTTAAAATAACGAAGATAACTAATTAAATTTATCGTCACCATAAAAAAAAAAGCCTGAAAAGCGACAAGCAAAGTAACAATATAAACAATCAAAATACATTCTAAAACAAACCATTTAAAGCTAAAAAAGGCTTCAAAATCAAACTCCTAAGGGAAACAGTGAGAAAAAATTAGTACAATAAAAAGTACTAAAATCACCTATAGCCAACAAATATACTATCCCTAGCGGCTACAACCGTTATATCTATACCAAAAATTGCATCAATCAACATCTCAAGAGGACACCAGCCCTGAGAAGAACATCAGCATCCAGGAAGCAGGATCAATATTAAAGTAAGAAAAATTTTTAAGTAACAAAATTATATTAACAATTTTAAGATGGCAAATCCAGATAATCTTGTCCGCCCCCCAATTCTCCAAAATAATGCAACACCTACCCCTCAGGCGGCGCGAAACGCTCAATTGAGCATTGACGACTTAACGACTCTCATAGGAAACATAGCAACAGACATTTTTAGGCAACAAATACCACAAGTAGTACAGGCAGCTCTTAATCCAAATGCTAGTTTGTCTTTAGCAACTGACCAAACTATAGAAGAAACCCACAGGACAAATTTAATAGACTTAGATAGGATACCCGACGTCGTTAAATGTTTGAAAGAATTTTCCGGTCACGCAGGCGAATTTAATTCATGGAGGAAAAGCGTAGATCGGATCCTAAAAATATACGAACCCCTAAGAGGAACCCCAAAGTATTACGGTATTCTTAGCGTGGTTAGGAATAAAATAGTGGGCAACGCAGACATGGCGCTAGAATCTTATAACACGCCTCTCGACTGGTCTGCTATAACAAAATGTCTTTCTATGCATTACGCCGACAAACGCGACCTGTCCACACTAGAATACCAAATGACCACTCTTATACAGGGACGAAATACAGTCGCAGAATTTTACCAGCTAATTTACAAACATCTGTCCTTAATTTTAGATAAAGTAGGTTGTCTCGAAATGAGTAATGAATCCTTGCGGATGATGACACAATCCTACAGGGACAGAGCATTAGATACCTTCATAAGAGGGTTGAATGGCGACCCCCCAAGGTTGCTAGGAATAAGGGAACCTGTTGACCTGCCCCAGGCCCTTCAGCTATGTCTTAAGTTAGACAACCAAAATTTCCGCACGACTCATGCGCATACCTTAAAAAGAACGTACCAAAATAATCAAACCTTTTCAAGAAGGTACCCAATACAAACTCAAAGGCAAGAGTTTTACCCTCAATTGGCACATATGCCACAAATATACCAATTGGACAGGCAACAACAGCCTGCACAAACCCCAAATATAAACGCTCCCCCCAGGCCACCTAGACCTCAACCAAGGCCAGAGCCTATGGAAGTTGACCAGAGTATACACTCGCGTAGAATTAATTATATGAATAGGTCACATCGGAACCAACTCCAAGGCAAGAGACCGCCATCGGTCACTAATTATCAGCCAAACAAAAATCAGAGGACTTTCCACATAGATACAACGGCGGTCGAGCAAAGCGATGATGGAAGTGTTCAATACGGGGAACCAAGTGACATCCATTTTTTAGCATGATTAGCTCTTCGCTCCCTTATTTTGAAGTGAAGACGGAGAGCGGTAACATTCTGAAGTTTTTAGTCGATACAGGATCTTCTAAAAATTATGTTAAGCCTGAATTAGTAAAGAAACGCATAGAAAACGAGAGTCCCTTTTATGCTAGATCTATTATTGGTGATATAAAAATCAGCGAGCATACATACGCGAAACTTTTCAAAACCGAGGATAAAATAAGATTTTACCTAATGCCTTCATTGAAAACATTTGATGGTATTTTAGGGAACGATACGCTTAGAGCACTAAAAGCAATAATACACACCGACAAAAATTATATGGTATTAAGAAACGGTTTTACTGTTAGCCTTAAACAGCTTCCTTCGCAAAGTGTCAACGTTATTAACATAAAAGAAGAAAATTTGTCTCCTAAACAGAGAGATGTTATGAGAAAAATCGTGAATACACATCCCAAGCTCTTCTCCGAGCCCGACGAGAAACTTACTTATACGACTAAAGTCGTTGGACAAATCCGGACTATCAATGACTCTCCTGTTTACACGAGATTCTATCCCTATCCAGCATCATTAAAAAGTGAGGTAGAATCGCAAGTAGAAAAACTTTTAAAGGATGGTATTATAAGACCCTCTAGGTCACCGTACAACTCCCCTGTGTGGATTGTACCTAAGAAAGCAGATTCAGCGGGAAACAAACAGTACCGCATGGTCATAGATTTTAGGAAACTAAATGCTGTCACAACCGCGGACAGATACCCAATACCCGAGATATCAGAAGTTATATCTCAACTGGGAAACAGCAATTTCTTTACTGTTCTCGACTTAAAAAGTGGTTTTCACCAGATTCCACTAAAAAAATCTGATATAGAGAAAACTGCATTCTCTATTAACAATGGCAAATATGAGTTTACAAGGTTACCATTTGGCTTAAAAAACGCCCCATCTATCTTCCAACGAGCGCTGGATGATATACTCCGAGAACACATTGGAAAATGTTGTTATGTCTATATTGACGACATCATCATTTTTAGTAAAACCCAAGAAGAACACTTTAATCACATAAAAATAATATTTAAAACCTTGGAAGAAGCCAACATGAAGGTCCAGTTGGACAAGTGTAATTTTTTTAAAAAAGAAGCAGAATTTCTTGGCTACGTTATCACCCCGGATGGAGTAAAAACCAATCCTCCAAAAGTTGTGGCAATTGACAAATTCCCACAGCCCACAACTTTGAAAGATCTTCGTAGTTTCCTCGGTATGTCAGGATACTACCGAAAGTTTATCAAGGATTATGCGAAGTTAGCGAAACCCCTAACAACTCTTTTAAGAGGGGAAGAGGGTCGAATTTCAAAAAACAAATCCTCGCAGGTAAAAATAAATTTGAGCAAAGAAGCGATACAAGCCTTTAATAATATCAAGCGCTCACTTACTTCAAAGGATGTTGTACTCGCATACCCCGATTACAATAAAAAATTCGAGCTAGTAACAGATGCTTCCAATTTCGCTATTGGAGCTGTTCTATCCCAAGATTCGAAGCCCCTGGCATTTATCTCAAGGACATTAAATAAAGCCGAAGAGCACTATGCAGCCAACGAAAAGGAAATGCTAGCTATAATTTGGGCTTTAAATTCATTCAGAAACTATTTGTATGGATCTGCCAAGGTCCAAATCTTTACTGATCACCAGCCGCTAACATATGCGCTGAGCAATAAAAATAATAATTCAAAAATGAAGAGGTGGAAAGCCACTTTGGAGGAATACTCATATGAACTTTTTTACAAACCGGGCAAACAAAACGTAGTGGCGGACGCATTATCGCGGATTCCACCAAATGAGGTGCACATTAACACTTTGTCTATAGCAACAAATTCAGATGATAGCTCATTCCATAATCTAATATATAGTATCGAAGCCCCTATTAACGCTTTCAAAAATCAAATCTTCTTAAAGAGATGCGAAACCTCTACTTACCAATTTAAAATAGTATTCCCCAAAGTATCATCGCCATATAATAACGGAACCAGAATATTCTCAAGCAAATCTGATTTCAATCCTAAAAAGATACCTCAACCCTTCGGTAATAAATTGTATTAAAACAGAAGAATCCATAATGGGGAAAATACAAGAACTATACCCCTTGCACTTTAGTAAGTATCGCATTAGATTCACTCAAGCAGAAGTCGAAGATGTAACTAGTGAACAAGAACAGGAGGAACTCATAATTAGAACACATAACAGAGCTCATAGAAACAGCAAAGAGAATAGGACACAGATTTTGGAAAAATACTACTTTCCCGGAATGGCAAATAAAATCAAGAAAATTATTAAAATATGCGCCACTTGTAAAGAGAACAAATACGAACGACACCCACCCAAACCCCAACTACAAAATACGCCCATCCCAAAATTTCCAGGACAAATAGTCCACATAGACATATTCTTGGTCGGTAAAGAACTAATTTTAACTGCTGTAGACAAATTTTCGAAATATGCAGTAGCAAAACCCATTCGGTCTAGAGCAGCAGAAGATATCAGACAACCAATGAGGGATATTCTTTTCACTTTAGTACCGGAAACAATAGTGATGGACAACGAAAAATCCTTTAACTCAGAGACACTAAATTTTATGATTGAAAATGAGTTTGGTATTGAAATACATCGAACACCCCCATATACGAGTTGTTCAAATGGACAAGTAGAGCGGTTTCACTCAACCCTTCAAGAAATAATGCGTTGCCTTCAGGTCGAAAAAACGCATCGAACATTTTATGAACTTTTAGAAAAATCGGTAAAAGAATATAATAATTCTATACACTCTACCACTGGAAGGAAACCGATAGAAATTTTTTTCGGAAGACGCGTTAGTAGCGATCCCAAACTGCTAGATATTGATAGGCAAGAAATAATTAAAAAACTAAAAGACAAGCAAACCGCAGACCTTTCTTTCCATAATAAAAACAGATTGATACCGAAACAATATTCGGAAGGCGATGAGATTTTCGTAAAGATAAATCGTAGATTAGGAAATAAATTATCAGCTAGATACAAGAAAGAAATCGTAGTACAAAATTATAACACTACAGTCAAAACAAAGTCAGGGAGAATAATTCATAAAAATAATATTAGGTTATCATAAGAGCTTAATTTTTCTTTTCCTACTCTAGAAAAATGAGCACAGCAATAAGACTTTTGGTCATAATAATGACGATTCTCACCACCGTAGCACAACAAATCGACATACAAGACTTGACAAATAATAACGGATATATTCCCATCAAGACGGAGGAAATAAAAGTAATCGATCACTATAGCAAAATTCTTCATATTATTAATATAACTGCGTACGAGGACACAGTGACACTAATCCTACACAACATACAAGGACTAGCCGCCAATAGAATAGAAAGCAAGCACTTACTGGACACAGTCAATAAGAATTTTTTATTATTAGAAAAGAAGATTGAGAATCTTAACCCACACTTTAGACATAAAAGAGGCTTAATAAATGTATTAGGAAAAGGACTTAAAGTAGTAGCAGGTACTATGGACAGTGACGACGAAACCAAAATAAAAAACTCTTTAGAATACCTCTCAAACAACGGAAAAATCTTGACGGATAGAATCCATAATCTGACATTTGTAAATAATTTACTATCATCCCAAATACAAAACATTACTAATCACATAAATAACAAACAGATTGTAATAAGTGACTATTTGAACAAATTCAAGAACTTTATCCAAAACAAAATAATGACAATAGAAGACGAAATTGAATTTATGCAACAAATTTACCAAGTTAACAATGACATTTCCCTTTTACGTGACCACATTGACGACATTGGTCAAATAATATTTTCAAGCAAACTCGGAATAATTCCCACCGATATTTTAACAGAGACAGAACTCAACTTGATTAATGACTTTGACAGCTACTCTAACATCAAAGTTTCCGTCGCCGTACAAGAACAGAATATTATCATAATCCTTAAAATTCCTAACTATTCACGAGATATCCTATCCAAAATCCTGTTCGAGCCTATCCCTAATGCCAAAAATAAAACAATCATATTGAAAAATTATGAAATACTAGTGGATAATATGAACAATATTTTTAATGTAAATGTAAAGGAAAATCTGAAGCAAAATTTGAAAAAAATTGTAGATGATTGTTTAAAGAATATACTTAACTTCGAAGAAGCATACTGCGATATGCAAATCTTTAAAGAAACCGTTGTAAACGAAATTTTACCTGGTATACTAATATTTAAGAATTTCTATTCTGAAATTGTACACAATTGTAATAAAACGAAAATAAAAATTAAAGGAAATTTTCTTATTAATTTTGAGAAATGTGAAATTAAAGTAATGAATAAAACCTTTTCTAATGTAAAAATGAAAGCATTCGATCAATTTATTTTGCCAAATATGATAACAAAAATTAAATACGAAAATACATCTTTTCCAAATCTAAAGTTGAAATCTTTGTACTTAAAACAATTAAATCAAGATGATCACATTAAACTCTTAGTGAATGAAAACTATAAAACGCATATAATTAGTCTAAGCACTGATGTCGCACTAGTATTTATTATAGTACTAGTGGTATTCATTTTGGTATTCATAATTAAGCACAAGCACAAGTTATATGTATCACCAGTATCGCAAGGAAAAACCGAAGACGTTTCAAATTTAAAAAACGGTCCATTTTTACAAGTCGCAATATCTTAGAATATTTTACAAAAACGCCGATTGGGGACAATCGATTTAAGAGGGGAAGAGTTAACACCAAAGATGTTAGTAACCCCACAGCCAACTTCCGGCACGTGTCTTAAGAATAGTTAACATTCAAATTCCCGGAATTAATTGCAATATTGGTTGTGCCAATTTTTATGCAACGGAAATCAATAATATTGCATTATTGCAGAAATATTAACTTTCCAAAGAATAGCTTGCGCAAAGCGCAAACGGAAACAATATTGCTGTTGCAGCAGTCTGCTCAGTACAATAAACTGGTGATGCAAATAATTAAGTGCATAGCCCTAGCTTTAATATAAATATAAGTACTTGTAAACCACATGGTGGCGGGGCAGTTGTTGATTAAAACTCAATAAACGCGGAATCGCTGTCCGCCTAAAACTAAAATTGTATTTTTTTTTTGCTCTCACGAAAGTGATAGCGTAACTAGTATAAAAGCACATGTGTGCGTTTGTGTGTGCTGGTAGAAGTAAGCGAATTACAGCTTCACGCTTCTTCGTTTTTTAGCATTTTTGGAGTAGCGTTTTCCAGACTCTTGTTCCACTATACTGTTGCTTGCTCTTTGCTTTTGTTTGGGTCTCGCTGGTGTGCCGGCTGCTCGTTGAGTTTCGTTTTGTTTTGAATTGGAGCGCAATTTAATGGCCACTTTGGCACACATGTTGAAATCTGCTCGGCATAACGCGTACAAAACAACAGCAGCAGCAGCAGCAGCAGCGTTGTGATGATGGATTCTTTTGTGCTTGCGAGCAAATGGCTCTACAGACACACCGGTGCATAGATATAATCGGCAAAAAACGTATGTGTGTATTTACACATACATATATGTATGTGGGTGTGTGTGCCGTTTGCTGGGTGTGGATGCAGTGGAGGCACGGAATCGTCAAAAGCATCAGCGCTAGCGATAACATCGCCAGCAGCGGCAACGGCAGCGGTGAAAAGCGAAACAGCAAAAGTGGCTGCAACAGCAGCAAGCGCCGCAGTGGCAACAGTAACTAACGATAACAACGAGCCATAGTCCACAGACAGACAGACAGATATGCTACTGCCGCTGTAACTGTTCATGAAAGAAAGCGGTTTTAGATTTTTCTCGCTGAAATTAAGTGCTGCTTGCGTGAAATGGACGGCTTGTTGGATGGCTGCTTGATTGCGGCCAGATTTGGCAAGACCGCATGGCTCTGATAAAGTTGAGAACCACCACAAAGTCTGCTCAAATAATAAAGTAATCATAAAGGTGGTCTGATTTGCGCGAGAAATCAGCTGATTTCAAGAGAAGGTCATGCTCCTAACTAAATGTAAGTCTTGAAAATTGATATTAGATTCACTGCAAGTTTGCTTACCTTTTTATTAACAGTATGTCGAAAACCTGTAAAGACAATAGAACACAAATTTTATAAAACTTATTTACATATGTATGTACTTATGTATATGTATATTTTACAGAATATGTATATACAAGGTTTGACCGAAAAGTAATAAAACTGAGTCTTAAAATTTTAAAATTTAGATTAAAAAAAAATTATTGAACCAATTGAACAATTCTAGAAAATTTTTCAAAATGGACGACTTCTGCGTCGATGCACGGAAGACATTCTCCGGAGCATATTCCTTAGATCCCCTCTGTCGTCTAAAATGCTTGCCTTTAATCGGCTTTTCCAGGCAAGGAAACAAAAAAAAGTCCGGGGGAGCCACATCTGGGCTGTAGGGCGTCTGCGGAAGCATTGGGATGCCGGCCTTGGCTAGGTAGCTGTTCACAAGAAAGGCGGTGTGAGCCGGGGGGTTGTGGTGGTGCAACTTCCAATTGGCTGCGATGTCTTGTTGGACCCGATTGACCCTTCGTTTGAGTTTTTTGGTGACTTCCACGTAAAACTTGGCGTTGACGGTTTGTCCAGGAGGAACAAATACATGGTGAACGATGCCTTTGGTGTCAAAAATACAATGAGCATTTGAATTTGCTCATTTATTAGCGACCTCTTCCCGGTCCTCTGCTTTAACGAACGTGGAATTTTCGGCTTGCACCACTCACAGAAACACGTCGCGCTAAAATGTTTGTCCTGACCCTACAGGTGCTCGGAGATAACTGACCACCCGCTCATTCATTAGCTAGAAACGCCCTCTACCGAGTCCAGTCAGTGCGCGCATGCTCCGCAGTCGCAGTCGCAGCGGAAGAAAATGAGTCTTATTACTTTCCTACAGGGTTTGTCCGGAGTGTCATTTACACACCAAAAAAATGGCTTTTGGAAGATGAATAAAAAACAGCTGGCAGCTAAAAGGTCAGGCACTTAGGTAAGGGAATGATCTCAGGATCGCTTTCGAGGCTTGCTGAATTCAGTTTCATTTCGAAAACATTTAACTAGCATCAAGTTAAGTGTGATGGAATATGCTTTAAAATTTCTTTCCAATAAATATTATTATCTACCCACATATGAGTATTTCAGTAAAACCATTAAGGCTCAGCTGTTCCACACTAAAGCGAGTCAAATGCACGTTTAATATTAACATAAGCATAAAAATTACATTAGTGTTAAGTACTTGAACACATCCAAACACACACATATATATTATACATAAACCAAATGTAGATAAGTGCGCACTATGAAAAGTATAAAAATATAAAAGTTAAACCGAAGAATATGGAATATGTTGCAAGGCAAACTCTATACACACATACACACGCATACAAGCGCATAAAGCATACGAAGCCCACACGCGCAAGCCAATGATAGAGGCGAGTTGCTATTGATTTTTATGCAGGAAAACACTTCTGCAGAAACTCAGCAGGCGACCAAACAAGCAAAATGGAATTGTTCATTAAATAAAAAGCAGAACATTACCAGCTAACCAACTTACAAACATACAAAAGTACATAAATATGATTATAGAAATATGCAAATGAGGAATTATTTTGAAGATTTGAATAAAAGAAACCTTCTAAAATTTGGCAAAACAAGTGTCATTACTCAACTCTTCCGCTTTAAAGACTTGACAACCCTTTGGGCACTTAAAACAGTGTCCGCTCAATTAGACAGTTACATAAAGGAATCAGAAGAAAGCAATGAAATGAAATTTTATTTCCTCAAATAAAAATATTCGAGTTTACTTGACACACCTTCGGCGAGAGAGTGGCGAATTTTTACTAAAAACATATGCAAGAGTGTGCGGCGGTGTGAAGCAATATGCCAAAACGTATAAATAAAGCATAAATAAAGGAAAGGCCGAACAAAGGAAATCAAACATAAAAATGAAATAAACCAAATAAAAATGTCAAAATGTGCCGAATAAAACGGATTTGAAAGGAAGAATAATGGTAGGCTTACGCAGAGATACCGATAGCCCCACGCCGCTAAAGAGGCCTTTATGTAGGCCTGCCTCTGCTGCTGGTGGCAGTGACATTTTCAGAGCCAACAGACACGCAAACAGGCAGACACGCAACACTGTAGAATTCTACTCGCGTGACACGCATCTTGAATACATTTATGGTTTGAGAGCGGGAGGTCGTGTGGGCGAAGATGAGTGGGTGAAGCGGAAAACAAAGCTGAAGAAAATGGAAAAGGAGAGTGCAGTGTTGTATTTATTTGCTGTTACATTCTTTATATAAATATTAATGAACGTTTGCAGAGCCAGGAAGTGAGCTTTCAATTTCTACTTATCACATTAATAAAGCTGAGAGAGCGCTAGAGATGTGGTGGGTTCGATTAGCAGCGGCGAAAGGCAAACGTGTAAAACTAGATTATCCGTTTATTTTATGAATATTTAAATTAAATAAAGCATGAAAACGTGCCAAGGTATGACCTTGGTAAATTTCGAATTAAGTAATAAATGATGAGAGGCTTTACTACAAGAAGATACGTATAAAAAGACGATTATTCATCATTTACATAAATCTAAAAAAAAAACATTAGGCAATAATAGTGTTTAATACATATGTATGTACATACAAAACGACCTCAAGTTTGCTAATCTAAAAGCAAGAACGAAAACGACATTGCCGAAGAGAGAAGTTTTTGTAGCAGCGTACGTAAGAAAACATTTCCCAAAATACTTCAAAATTTAACTCAAAAATTTTAAAGGCTTAAAGGCGAGTATGTATGTTCGGTTTCACGTCGCCTCGAAAGAAGATAGATTTTATGGGAATTTTTTTCTCGGTTTTGCCACTGAGTGCCACATAGCGATTGCTGCAACGCTAATTTTGTAAGTGTACTTTAGATAGTTTATGATTTTCTAAGATCAATAGCATTGCCAGACCGAAATTTCAGCCTCAATAGCAGTAGTAAGAATATCACATATTTATACCCTATACGGGGGTATATTAAGTTTGCCACGAAGTTTATAAAACCCTGAAGGAAACGTCGGATACATTGTCAAATAATGTATTTTTGGATTTGGTGCTGCAATCTGGCAACTCACAACCTTTGATGTTATACGTACTCAGAACGTTTTGACATGCAAGCGCTATTTGTGTTGTTTACAGTAACTTAAAATGTTCATCTCGGCCAAAAAATTAAATTGGGAAGATTTTTACAACTTTCAACAGGAATTATCCCTTCAACAGTGCATTGATAAACTTAATTAAATTTTTGACGATGAAGCCCCATCCAGGCTTCATCATGGTATGTTGAATTCAATCGGGTTGGTAGATTACTCCAAGACGAATTTTGTAAAGGACGTTCAAAATCAGTTCTTGTTCCGGATTTTGTGTGCAAACTGATATTGCAAAATCGTCATGTGCCATATCGTGGGATTGAGATAACTATAGGCATTAGTAGGGCCAACATAGATTCAACATTGTATGAGCATTTGCTTTTGAAGCATTGAAACTTTTCACGTTACATCCCAAATATTTTGACAATGGCTCAAAAAAAATATAAAAAATAAAAAAAAAATAAATAAATAAAAAATATAAAAAATAAATAAATAAAAAATAAAAAAAAATAAATAAATAAATAAATAAAAATAAAAAAATAAAAATTCTCCCTTATACACAACCATTTGCCAATTGTCTTTCAAGAAATCAAGAAAACCAACCGCCGAAGACGGATCACTCTTCACCATTACACTGCTCTCACATATAGACTGAAGCAACTGAGCACTTAAAACTTCGATTTGATGATCATATTTACATATATTTGTTCTCTAATCTCGATATATAAAAAGGCAATCTACGTGCAAACGAAGTTAAGGGGTTACATGTGTTTACAGGTTTCAAAAATCGATTTTTTTAATTTTTTTATTAAATTCAACAACAGTTCTAGAATATTTCCTAAATTTTCAAGTTGGTCCGCGAAATATTTTCGGGGAAATAGTCTTGAGAACTTATGCGCTAGAGTAGGCTAAGTCTGCCTTCTTTAAACGCGTTTTTCTCGAAACTGTGTTTTTAAAATCGGTTCTCAACATTTCTCGACAACTTTCTTGCTTTCATAGTAACTTGATTTATTGTTCAGTTATTCTATCTTGTTTCTTTTGTTAATAACTTTCGGTAAACACGCTAGAGAATGAGCCGATCGCATATTTCGTAACTACTTTCGATTGAGGAAATAAATATTTCAAGAATTTCTTTACTCCGACACCAAATGGATTAGCTAATAAAAGAACACAGAATGAAATGTATACTTTTCCTATGATTATTCCAAAATTAGAACTGCCATTTTCATTAGCTAAAGCAAACGCAGGGCACTGGTGAACAGATAACCCAAAAACTTTGTCGATATTTATTGTTTTATTTATTTATGCACCTTTTCTGATAAATATTTACAAGCATATAGCGGCTTAGTAGGTGCAATGCACACGAAAAATCAATCACTCCAACAGATATCTATCATTTTCAGCGCTCTAAACAAGCGCGAGTGTTTACAATTATCGGTTTTTAAAGAAAAAAAAAAATCGAAATCAAAACATATAGAAATTTTTGTATATATACACATGTACATATATGTATATCTGGTAACATGTGCAATGTTGCCTTCAATCATTTGATTATGTGCGCACCCGATTGACACCGTCATGCCGCCGAAGCGGCCGTTCGTAACTCGGTAGTGTTGCTATAAATTGAATACTTTATGAGTTTGCTGGCGCAGCAATGACATTTTAATGCATTTGGGAGCGGGTGAGATAATAGAAATGTTGCAATGGCTGCATAGCTAACCGAGGCTTTTGTAATTCGAAAGCCACAAAGTACACCGGTGTGCAACAACAACCATTATACAAGCATAAATACGACAGCAAATGCCTGCCGATGCACAAACACAAATATTTTTATGTACGTGGCTTATGCATTCTTTCAACCGGGTAATCGAACAGCGAGAAATACATAAATGCGATAACTTCCAACAATCAGTTTTGATTGCCGCTAAAGATAATTGATTGCCGCCGCTTTTTTATGCATTTATTTTGAGTGAAATTTCACTCGTATTGTATGTAATTCATAAGAACAATAAAACGCTACGAGCAGCTAGTAGCCGACAAGTCGTAAGTGTTCGGTTGTAACGGGTGATTTTTTTGAGGTTAGGATTTTCATGCATTAGTATTTGACAGATTACGTGGGATTTCAGACATGGTGTCAAAGAGAAAGATGCTCAGTATGCTTTGACATTTCATCATGAATAGACTTACTAACGAGCAACGCTTGCAAATCATTGAATTTTATTACCAAAATCAGTGTTCGGTTCGAAATGTGTTTTATCGACAAATTTTGTTCAGCGATGAGGCTCATTTCTGGTTGAATGGCTACGTAAATAAGCAAAATTGCCGCATTTGGGGTGAAGAGCAACCAGAAGCCGTTCAAGAACTGCCCATGCATCCCGAAAAATGCACTGTTTGGTGTGGTTTGTACGCTGGTGGAATCATTGGACCGTATTTTTTCAAAGATGCTGTTGGACGCAACGTTACGGTGAATGGCGATCGCTATCGTTCGATGCTAACAAACTTTTTGTTGCCAAAAATGGAAGAACTGAACTTGGTTGACATGTGGTTTCAACAAGATGGCGCTACATGCCACACAGCTCGCGATTCTATTGCCATTTTGAGGGAAAACTTCGGACAACAATTCATCTCAAGAAATGGACCCGTAAGTTGGCCACCAAGATCATGCGATTTAACGCCTTTAGACTATTTTTTGTGGGGCTACGTCAAGTCTAAAGTCTACAGAAATAAGCCAGCAACTATTCCAGCTTTGGAAGACAACATTTCCGAAGAAATTCGGGCTATTCCGGCCGAAATGCTCGAAAAAGTTGCCCAAAATTGGACTTTCCGAATGGACCACCTAAGACGCAGCCGCGGTCAACATTTAAATGAAATTATCTTCAAAAAGTAAATGTCATGAACCAATCTAACGTTTCAAATAAAGAACCGATGAGATTTTGCAAATTTTATGCGTTTTTTTTTTAAAAAAAGTTATCAAGCTCTTAAAAAATCACCCTTTAGTTTTTAGTTACTTATGCATTTTCGTTTATGATTATTATTTTATGTTTTTCTCTGCTACATGTGTAATTTCATTTCTGTGAACACTTGGAGGTACATTTCCGGTGGTTTGAACTGAGGCCCGAAATATGGACAGGGTAAAGTAACGTATATGTTAATGGTTATGTTTTATTAACTGCAGAGAATTAGTAAGAGCCGCGCGAGTTGTGGTTATTGAACCGTGTTTTTAAGGCTCGGTCAATAACGATGAATATTGAACTTTAGTTCAAATATTCTTATTAACACTAAACTTCGGTTTGGTGTATCGCTAAAAGAAAATCACGACTTGTCGGATTAACCGTCAGAATTCTTCTGTTCGTTTATTTCCAATATTTTCTTAAGCTAAGTTCTATTTTCTGATACAAAATACATTATTTCTTTTCTTATTATTATTTTGGCGCAACCACTTGTAGTTGCGACAATATTTGTCAAGTGGCCTACTTCTCACATTACATCAATTGCATTCCCTCAAATATTTATGTTGCACTATTTATTGTGACGTTAATTGCTATCGCAATATTCGTTTGAACATATTAAATGTGCAGCGGAAATGCAATGTGATCCAATGTAAGTGCCCTGGTTTGTTTCGAAATATGATATGCATATTTCGTGTGGTCGCAATATTGTTGCGGTAACAAAAAAGGGAAAATATTTAAGTAGACCAATTAATTCTAAGTGTTTTGGGGTAGGTTGTTAACGTTGACGTCGGCATTATTTCTTTGTTGCAGTTCTTATGAATTGCAGTTGCATTCATATCGGTCATGCCGATAGTGGTTGGCATCGACGTCGACGTAACTCCTCCCCCCCTTGATTGAGCTCTCTCCTGGGAGATCACATTAGTAATTTTGAAATTCTTTCTCTTGTTTTTACAATAAATGATTATCGAAAGACTGACTATAATTACAATTGATATTGTATATATGCTTATATGTATGTATTGTTGTCGTTTTTGATATTTAACTTCATCTATAAAGTTTATATTTTCTATTTGTTGTAATATAATATCATCAAATATAAGTTTCTTATTTATATCTTTAATGTTGTCTATATCGCTTGCTAATACAATGCTACTTTTAATTATTTTACTTTTTGTTGAAAATGTTTTATTATTAATTGTTATGCTACAATTGTAAAAATGTATTAAATAGTTTCCGCTTAAGGGAGAGCTGTTGTTTATAATGCAGTCACTTTCTACACTAGTATTTTTAGTATTTTTTACAAATATAATTCCTTCGTTAATGTTTATAATTTCGGAGGCGTTATTAAAAATTTTCATACAGTTTCTTTTTATCAAACAATTATTAATTGGCTTAAGACGTTGTAAATCTATATTATCATTAAATTCGTACAATTCATTGTTATATCTTAGTGCATATACTTGTTGAAACATTAACTCAAAGTTGCTTATATCTCCTAACGGCAATATTATAGATGTGTGTAGTGTTATTATTTCTGTTGGAATTTTGATAGCGAAAATAATGTTATGGTTTTTGTCTGTAAGGGATCCTAATTTTATTTTTTTCAATTTTTGTGAGTCTAAGTTGTATTTTGTTATTTCTTGGTCGGTTATCATGTTGCTATGTAAAATTCCTAAACCACTTGCTGCTATATTGTCTTGTATGTGTTCTACATTGTCCTGTAATATTTTCAGTTTTAGAGAAAAGTCGAGGTATAAAATTTCGTCTTGGGTCCTTTTACTTATGCTCCCTATGGAGTTTAGTTTTGCAGATATCATATCCCTATCGTTATGCATAAGTCTTTTTAATTCAAGAAACGTTTTATTGAAATTAGTATTAATATCTATTTGTTTGTTTATTGTTTCGATAGCCTTGTGGTTGTTTGTGTCGATGATGTTGAGGTGTTGTTCAAGGTCTTGTCTATCATTGTCGTCCATGGTACCGTAAAGCCATTTTTGTACAGTTCCTACAGCATTTAGTAGGCCTCTTTTTTGTCTGTGGGGTGTGATAGTATTTATCTTGCTTCTAATAAATTTAATTTGCATGTTTAGTATTGCTTGTCCTACTTGCAGATTTGCCGATTTTATATTAGATTCTATTTCATTAAGTAAATTTGATATTTCTAGTGGATTTATAACGTGTAGTATTGTTACATATGACTTAACTATATCTGCATCGCCTGTTTGTATTTCTATATATCCTTTGTTGCTTTCTATTTTATCTATTGTTACTTGTCCCAGCCCCAGGGTCCAAATTGCTGTCAGGATCAAAAGTTTCAGGATCCATTGCCCCTGCAAATTTGTATTTCCGTTTAACGTTGTTTAAATGTATATCGTTTAGATTTGTTTTTATAAACTTCGGTTGTTCCTTATGCCTAACGCTTTTGTAATTCTTTACGTAACCTATATTTCTTTCTTCTACATAGTGTTCTCTGTTTTCGTTACTCTTATTTATTCGCTTAGATTTTTCTTTGAATATTCTGTCATAAATTGTGCTCTTGTTACACTTACCTTCCTCAATATTTATGGGTTTTTCTTTTGTAACTGAGTGGTAGCTGTTATTATACCATTCTATAGCTTTGCTCATTTTATTTGTTATACTGGAGTTTTTATTTTCTATACCTAATACTCTAATTTTTTCTCCTAGTGTATTGTGTAGGCGTTCTACATCAGAATTGCCGGTATGGTTATTTGGTTTAACGAGATGTAGTTCAATATTTTCGTTTCTGAGGAAATCTTTAATATTAATGCTTTTAAATTCGTTATCAGCAATAATTTTTTTAAAATGTCCTCTTTGCGACTTATATTGGTTTATTTTTTCGATTATAGTTTGGCTGGTCCTATCTTCAAGAAAAAATGCTGTGGCGAATTTAGAAAACCTGTCTATAAAAGTTAGAAAATTCGCTTTTGAATTAGTGTAGCAGTCCATGTGAATTATTTCTTTGCAATCTTTCGGTGTTTCCGTTAAATTAAATTTTGCTCTTATAGGTCGCCTATCATATTTGACTCTGTTGCATGTATCGCAGTTGTTTACGAATTTGTGTACCAGTTTTTTCAAATTTGGGAAGTAGATATGTCTTTTAACTCCTTCGTAGTTCTCCGATATTCCTGTGTGTCCTGTTTCAAACTTGTGATAATTTTGGATATGTCTGTAGGCTTCTTCTTCGCTATTTATATCTTTAGCGTGATATGAACATTTAACAAATTTAATGTTGTCGAATCCATCAAATAACTCGATGATTTTTTGTTGTAATTTATTATATTCATGGTCGTTAACTTCGCTGTATATGCCAATTTTGCCTGAAGTGATATGTCTTCTGAGGATATCAGAAATATTGTTGTCGAGATCTACTGGTGTTACGTATATTTTTTTATTGTTGTGTTTTATTTCGAACTCCAATTGTTTGCTATCTGTTAAAATTATCTGAATTTTAAACCGATTGACTATGGTGTCCAAAATGGGTATATGGTTGTTCAATTGCTCCTCCTGAGAGTGTATTGTATTTACATCGTTTTCGTCTAAATTATTTTCTAAAGATAGATTGCTACCTGTTTCCATAAAATTTATTAAATTGGTGTTATTATTGATTCTGCTAAGGAAATCTGCTACTTTGTTTTCCTTTCCTTTTATATAATTTACGTTCATGTTGTATTCTCCTAATTTTATTATCCATCTTTGTAGTCTAGGATTTATATCTTTACAATGAGCCTTCGTGTATAGCCATTTTAATGGTTGATGATCTGTTAATAAATCAAATTGGACGCCATATAAGTAAGGCCGGAAGTAGTTTGTGGCCCAAACGATTGCTAACAACTCCTTTTCTGTTGTAGAATATCTACGTTCGTGGTCGTTGAGTGTTCTACTCGCATAACATACAGGATGTTCATTTTGTTGTAATACGGCACCGATTGCGAAATTGCTTGCATCAGTAGTTAATGTAAATTTCTTTTTGAAATCTGGATAACTTAGTACTGGAGCTTCTGTCATTATTTGTTTTAATTTTTGAAATGAGTTTATATATGTAGAGTCGTTAATATTAATTTTGACATTTTTCTTTAGAAAATTTGTCATAGGTTGTGCTACTTTCGCGTAGTCTTTTATAAATTTCCGATAGTATCCCGTAGCTCCTAGAAAAGACTTTATTTGTCTTGTTGTTTTTGGTAATTTTAAATCTTGTATTTTATTTATTTTCTCGAAATTCGGTTTAACTCCTTCAGGTGTTAAAACGTGGCCTAGAAATTGTGTTTCTTTGGCACAAAAATTGCACTTGTCAAATTGTACCTTAAGGTTATGCTTCTTTAGTGCATTGAAAATTTTTGTTAGGCTTTGTATATGCTCTTCTAATGTTGTACTGAAAACGAGAATGTCATCCATGTATACTACGCATATTTTATTTATGTATTCTCTAAGAACACAATTCATCAGCCTTTGGAAGGTTGATGGAGCGTTTTTGAGGCCGAATGGCATTCTAACGTATTCGTAATGACCAAAAGGGGTGGAAAACGCGGTTTTCTTTCTATCTTCCTCTTTTACTAAGATTTGGTGGAATCCTTTTGCGAGATCGAGTGTCGTAAAGTATACAGCTCTTCCTAATTTATCTAATATATTATCAATGTTTGGGATTGGGAATTTGTCATCGATTGTGATATCATTTAGTTTTCTGTAGTCTATCACGATCCGCCATTTCTTTGTTTGGGAGTTATCTGATTTTTTTGGCACTATCCATAAAGGACTATTGTAAGGGGAATTACTATTTCTTATGATTCCTTGTTTTAACATTTCTTTAATTTGTTTAGTTATCTCTTCTTCGTGTATCTGTGGGTATCTGTAAATTTTCGAATATACTGGAGTGTCTGTCGTGGTCACTATCTCGTGTTCAATAGCTGATGTACTAGTAAGGTCATCTCCTTCTTTATAAAATAGGTTCTTGTAATTTTTTATTAACTTACTAACTAAGAATTTCTCTTCTTTATTTAGATTTGTTGTAAATTGCTCAATTGGTAAGTCCCTATTTTCCGTACTTTCTAATTGATAAATTTCATTAAAATTATATGGGCAAGAATTCATAAATTTTATCACTTCGTTATTAATTGTTAAGGTATCGTTTCTCATATCAATAACTGCTTGTAATGGTTTTAGTATGTTTTGCCCGAGGATTGCATCGAATCCTTTATTATGTAAATCAGTTAATTTCCATGACATATTTGCGTCAAAATTAAATTCGAGGGGTAAACTTGTTATTATTTCCCATTTGATTAGTGCTTCACTATTAAATGACCGGATTTTTATTGAGTTATTTAATAGTATTCTGTTATACTTCATTAATTTTCTATTGTCGATAAGGGACGTAGTAGAGCCTGAGTCGATTAGACATGTAATCTTTTCATTTTTTATTGTTAATTCTACTAACGGAAGGTAGTTTTGGTATGGTCCAAGGGAAAATTTACTTCTTGGTTTATATGGTCTACTTCCATTGGAATTTCATTCCTATAGTTGGTACTTCTTTCACCGTTATAATTGTTATGGTTTTGGTAAGTCCGTCTGAATGAGCTTGCTGTGTTATTACTTTGGTTTTGATTATTGAAACGATTACTGTTTAATCGTGTTTGTTCTGTATTTCCTTGTCTAGGATTCGTCCTTGTTCTTTCGTTGTTGAATTTATTATTAGAATTGTTAAAATTATAAAACCTATTATTTGTTTGGTTATGGTCCCCAGGTCTTTGATTGTTTATTTTATTTCCTACTTGACCATAATAGCTTCTATTAGTAAGTCCTGTTTCTTCTAATACGTAAAATGCTTCCCTTAATGAGTTAATGTTCCTACCGTAAATTATTGCCGATAAATGAGGCGGAATATTATTTAAAAATGTTTTTAATATTAATGACTCGTTAGTCTTAGGAGAAAATTCTGTCGGCTTATTTTCGTCTAAATTATATTTTGAGTTAAGCTTATCTAATATGTTTTTTAAGTTGTAATAATAATGACTTACATTATACTGCCTGGTTGTGATGGCCTGGTGAAAGAGTTGGTGGTAGCTTTCCCTTATTCCGAAGTTCCGTATCAGTTCTGTCTTCACTTCGTCCCACGATGAGTCTCTGTTTAGTGTCCGTATTGTCTGGAGCGCCTCTCCTTGGATCTTGGTCTTTATGTGTCTCTCCCATACATAATTTTTGACCGCTTGGTTCTCGTCGAACAAGGGCAGGATCAGTTCCACCTCTCCAATGAATGAAGATATGTCGTAGCTCCCGTCGCCTCTGAACTCTTTGATTTTCGCAGCTTCCTTAAGGAGGTCCGACGCTGATATCCGGTTTAGATCGTTGTTGATGATTGCCATTGTGGTAGTTAAATGTGTATAATTGTGTTTTTTTTTTTTTTTTTTTTTCGAGAAGTTAGTTCTTTTATATTTATAAAATGATGTAACACTGTTTGAACCCGCAAGCAATAGTAAGTTTCTTATAAATGATTCTATGACTTTTGGCAGTTAGATTTCGTAATATGTCAGAAGTTCACTCTAAAATATTTTTTTTTTTTTCACTTTAATAAGTACGTTTAAGCGGTTGACATGTTGTGTCAGGCTCTTTTTCTTTGTCTAAGGGCAAAGTTCCGTCGACTGCGCCAGTTGTGGTTATTGAACCGTGTTTTTAAGGCTCGGTCAATAACGATGAATATTGAACTTTAGTTCAAATATTCTTATTAACACTAAACTTCGGTTTGGTGTATCGCTAAAAGAAAATCACGACTTGTCGGATTAACCGTCAGAATTCTTCTGTTCGTTTATTTCCAATATTTTCTTAAGCTAAGTTCTATTTTCTGATACAAAATACATTATTTCTTTTCTTATTATTATTTTGGCGCAACCACTTGTAGTTGCGACAATATTTGTCAAGTGGCCTACTTCTCACATTACATCAATTGCATTCCCTCAAATATTTATGTTGCACTATTTATTGTGACGTTAATTGCTATCGCAATATTCGTTTGAACATATTAAATGTGCAGCGGAAATGCAATGTGATCCAATGTAAGTGCCCTGGTTTGTTTCGAAATATGATATGCATATTTCGTGTGGTCGCAATATTGTTGCGGTAACAAAAAAGGGAAAATATTTAAGTAGACCAATTAATTCTAAGTGTTTTGGGGTAGGTTGTTAACGTTGACGTCGGCATTATTTCTTTGTTGCAGTTCTTATGAATTGCAGTTGCATTCATATCGGTCATGCCGATAGTGGTTGGCATCGACGTCGACGTAACTCGCGCGATTTCAGTGCTGCATTTCGTCTTATCATTTCTTGCTCTCAGCACTAATTTTTTATCGTATTCCGTTATGGTTCAGTAAAAGTTTATTTATTTCGTGGCGTAATTTTCACCACTTCACTCATTCAGCGGTGCGCAGAAATATTGCTTGCTGCCGTTTGTGGGTCACTATTCTTAGTCCAATTGCACTAATAGATCAATGCATCTTTTATTTGCGGTGCAAGACTATTAATTTTGCAATAAATTTCACACAATTACCGCTATGCATATATGTACACACATATATATAGTACGTCTGTAACACTGGTAAGAAAGTATGTTTGTAAGTATTTAGGTCTCACAAATTTACCCCATAAATTAATTTAATGGCCAAATGCACAACGGTACTTGCGAATAAGCCTGTAGGAAATTTGTACGGCGCCGAACTCTTGTTACCCGACGGAGAGCACCACCACCAAGAGAAATCGCGTCAGCTGCGTAGTCTCTCGTTTTAAAGGTTTTTATTTCAATGATGGGTATGCCATCTTTATGAAAGTTCGAATGGAACCGGAATCTTGTAACTCTTTTTAATCGATGGTTACAAGTTTATTAAATAAATCTAGGACAAGATAAGTAAAATATCGCTAATTTAACTATCCGCTAAAGAATTTCCTTTCCCCGGCATAACTGACGTCAAGGCAGGTACCTGAAGGCAACGTCACACCATCGCTCATCTTGAGACTCAGTATTCATTGGATAATATTCGACCGAGTGGACCACGACCAGCATGCTGTAGCTAAGACTGTACACGAAGACCGTGAAGAATCGATTCGGCGCCTTTTGCAGTAACTCGGGCTGACGTATGGAAGGACTTGGAGCATTTTATGTCGATATCTTAAATTTAAAGCGTACAAAATACAGCCGAAGCTCGAGCTTTCCAACTAAAATCGCTTTGCTCCGTGGGCTCTTGAAAAGTTCCAAAAAGAAGTAAAATTGCCACATTTGGGACGAAAAGAAACCTGAAGAGATTCAAAAGACTGCGGTTTGGTATGGTATGTGAGCCAGTGCGATCATCGGTCGATATTACTTCAAAAATGATGCCGGTAAGAACGCAACCGTCAATCAAAGTAAAGCCTGTGAAATCTGCAACAGTTTGGTGGGCAGATTATTTCAAGTTTTGGGTCGGTCGATTGGCCACCAGGATCTTGTGTTATCACGCCGTTAAACTTTTTCCAGTGGGGATATGTAAAGTCTAAAGTCTATTAATCCCACTTAGATTCAGGCCTTGGAACAAAACATCACGGGTGTGATTCGCCAGTTACCAGTCAAAATGCACGAACGAGTTATCGAAAATTGGACACAACTGATGGACCATAAGAGACGTAGCCACGGCCAACATTTGTAAGATATAATCTTCAAAAAAATAAATGCCAAAGAATGTTCTTTCGAATGATCCCCACCCAACCCAAAAAGTTGTAAATCTCGAAAAAGGTCAGCAAGACTCCGACGCAGGACCAAGTAATATCGACTAATTATGTTTAGAAAAGAACGATTTCAAACGAACGTGCTTTCTTGCAAGGCTTTGGTGCACAAGTACAAAAACATATTTACCCGTCAAGAGTGAGTGACTGACCTGTGGATTGGGTTGTTGCAATTTCAATCGATTTCAATTCACTGAATCTATGCCAAAGAAGATTTTACGGTCAATTTACAGACAGCAATAAAGTAATCGGGTCCGATTGCTGGCAGTTTGTAGAGCAACAAAATGACATTGTTTGCCATCAGCTGCAGAGCAAAAGTGTCGGCAAAAACACAACAACAAAACAGCACAACAATGACACTGTGGCGACAAAAGAAGCCAGCGAAGGCGTGCAAGCAGTAACTTACAACATTCGTGCAACAATCTGCATTCTACTTGTGCATGTCTTCATACATATAGAAATGCTCAAGAGTATGTGAAAATATGCTTTAGGACACACACACGTACAGGACTGGAAATATGCTTAAACATCATTCCATAGCAGGCACTTGAGACAACAAGCATCTCACAGCGAGACAACAATGAGGTTGCTTTCTCAGCCGACGCATTCCTTGCACCCTTCTGCTGCAATGAAATCTTCAAAAGTATCGCCACAGCTGAGCTGAACCCGCCTCAAGTCGCTCCCTCGAATTTATGTGCGCACACAGTGAAATTTTCTAGCATACGGAGCCGCACTCGGCTAAGTGCTGTGAAATTCGAAGACAGCCGTATGCACACTTCCTTATTTCCTGCCACTGGGGTTGAAGAAGTTATGTGATGAACATCTAACAATTGCTTTTGATGCGCCAACGCCATGGATATGGTCGCTGTCGCCAAGTACATTTCATCCCCTCCCA
>CM050323.1:156532811-156582811 GCA_027475135.1 Bactrocera correcta
AATATTGAACACGTACTCATAAACAGTTTTAGATATGTATGTTCTGTATTCCTATTTTAAAAACAAAAGTATAAACATATTAAAAGTAAAAGGTAGAAAAGTAATTTTTTCGATATAATTTAGCATTTCAATATTATTTTTTAAACTTTTTATAAAAATAAAAAATTTTGATTTTTGTTTTGGATATAAATTCCATTTATAATTTTTGAAAAAAAAATAGATTTTTTGAAGAGAAAATTTGGAATACTTAGGTTATTGAATTTTATAATTTTTAATTGTTTTTATTAAAAAAAATCGATTTTTAGTTTTTGATATGTATTTGATCTATTATTTTTCAAAAGCATTCCTTTGAGCGAGTTTTTTAATTTGTAACTATTTTTATAAATAAAAATGTAATTGTTAATTTCTAAATTTTTTTTTGATTTTTAATTATTTTTATAATATTTTTTTATTTTTATTTTCTGATTTCTTTTTTAAATAAATAAATTTCAAATTAAAAATACTTTTTAAGCACATAGCTTTTGATATAGAAGTCTCTCTTGGGATGTGAATTTGGGAAAATTTGAAATTATTATGGTACCTTTAGTATAATTTTATTGTTTGTTTTAAAATTTGTTGATTATGTAATTGTTTTTAACATTTTTTTAACTTTATAGCTCCAAAAAAATTATTATTTTTTATGTCAAAATTTTATTTTTATACGAGAACTGCATTTGACTACAATGTTTTTAATAAATAGCGTAAAAAATAAAAATAACACGAAAATTGTGGTATTAAAACAAGCTAAGCGGATAATTTTTGGCTACACATACGCATACATAGGCAACTCGTATCCATAATTCGCAATCACAAATAATACGAACGACAAAAGTAATCTGTGTCACATATAATGGCAGTAAATGCAGCCAATTGCACGTGTGTATGTGTGTTTGTGTAAAAATAAAAATAAAAATAACAATATAAATTATTGTTAATGCGCTTTCGGCTGTGCAAAAAAGCTTAATTCTAATGAAAGCTTATGCGCAATGCAAATAATACTAAACGCCATCATTTTTGCTCCTTTGGCTGGCACATTAATAATTATTATTTATGCGCAGCACAGCATATGACAAAAAACGTACGCAAATCGCCGTTGCAGCAACAACAATAAACTTTTGTGTGTGCTGTATAAATCGGTGTACAACAACATTGTCGCGCAATCGAACGCAATTCACAACAAAACTGTCACTCATAAACAAATCAAAGTGCATAAATCAGCGAAAATAAAGTATTATTTATTAAAGTTTGCTGAGCAGATAATAAATGGCGGAATGCATGGCAAAAATCAGATTTTGCAAATTTTAGATAACAGTGGTGGCGTATGAAGAGGTGGAAATTTTGGAGGTTCACTTTCAGGCAATTTTTGGCAGAAAAAATTGTTAAATTTTATTAAAGAAAATTAGTTGTATTATTAGAAAAATTACTATGAAAAAGTTGGATTTAAAAAAAAATGTCCCTTTTTATATCAAAATAATTTCCCTTTAACAAACAATTACCTATTTTATTTAAATTGATATTTTTAAAAACTTAAAGTTAAAGATAAATTAATATTTTTTGAAAATTTCCCTTTATAAAAAGTTCCCTTTTTTTATTAATTTAAAATTTTATTTATAAAATTAATTTTATTTATTTCTAAATTTATTTATTTATAGAATTAATTTTTTATTAATAAAATTTTTAGAAAATTTTGCTTAAAAAAATGTCCTTACTTTATTATTTCTAAATTTCCTTATTATTTAATAAAGAAAACAAATTCTGTTAAATTTTATTTAGCAAAAAATAGTTGTATATTAGTAAAATAGTTATAAAAAAGTTTGATTAAAAATGTCCCTTTTCAAAAAAAACTACAAATTTTCTTTCAAAAAAAGTACCTATTTTTTTAATCGCCATATATTTTTAAAAAACCTAAAGTTAAATTAGTTTTTAACTTTTATTTTAGTCTTTAGAAAATTCCCTTTAAAAAAATGTCCCTATTTTTTTATTAATTTAAATTAATTTATGGATTAATTAAATTTTTAGAAAATTTCCCTTTCAAAAAATAACATTATTTTTTACTAATTTAAAATTTTATTTATTAAATTAATTTTATTATTTAAATTTTCAGAAAATATTCCTTAAAGAAAAATTTCCCTACTTTATTATTTTTAAATTTCCCTATTATTTAATGAAGAAAATAAATATTGTTAAATTTTATTTAGCAAAAAATAGTTGTATATTAATAAAATAGTTATAAAAAAGTTGGATTAGAAAATGTCCCTGTTCAAACAAAAAAAAAAAAACACAAAAAATACAAATTTTATTTAAAAAAAAGGTACCTATTTTCTTTAATCGCCATATATTTTTAAAAACTTAAAATTAAAAATTAATTAAGTCTTTAGAAAAATTCCCTTTAAAAAAATGACCTTATTTTTTTTATTAATTTAAATTTTTTTTATTAAATTAATTTTATTAATTAAATTTTTAGCAAATTTCCCTCAAAAGAAATTTCCCTATATTTTTATTTCTAAATTTCCCTTTTTTAATGTAAAACCTTAAAAAAACTCGCTGAAAATATTTTAATAAAATTAATATTATTTTCTTGTTTTCTTTTTTTTTAAATACTGCAACATATTTATAAAATAAATATTTTAAATTAAAATTTGTGTGTTAACTTGTTTTTATGCAAAACTATTTTTTATGTAACTGTTTGCCCCACTGTTACACTAGCTTTGCACTGACCGGCCAAAACTACAAACATACATAAAAATCCCCAAAAATTGGAGTGGCGGCATTAATTTCTCAAGTGTCAGTGAATTTTGCAGCGAAAAAAAGTCAAAATCACAATAATCGCATGCTGTATGGCTTAATAACGGCCAAAATGCATAATTTGTCTTTTGAAACTAGTTTCCTTCTTTGGTTGTTCAACAGTGTTTTTTGCGCAAAATTCTTATTTAAAGAGAGAGGTTTGTCGTACATACATACATATGGATGTATGTATGAATGGGTATTTGTATATAATATAAATAGTATATTTTTAGTTTTTGATAACTTATTATGATTTCGAAATCTCGATTAAGATTTTGTTTATGAATTATTATATCTCAGTTGATTGCGTGATTAATGCAGATAAGTACGGACTTGCTTACATATACTAGTATGTCATGTACATATATTTGCATATTATGTATATACAAATATTGTATGTAACTAAAATGCAAAATAACGTAACATCACTTTTCATTAGTTTACAGACGAAGGAAAAACGATATAATAGAAACTACTCATATTGAAACGAAAATTGAGTTTTGGTTATAAAATGGTTATATATTAGTTAAATGTTGGTTATATATTGGTTATATATTGGTTACATATTGGTTATAACGGACAGCGGAAGCTTCGAATTTTAGATACACCTATGCAATAGATGGTAGTGAATAGTATGCAATAAAGAACGCAATTTCGAACCTTTCAATGATACGTTCTTTTGCATTTTAAATAGTGATATGTCGTATTGAAATAATTGAATAAAAATTTCCAACAGGAAATTTTATATATTTTTTAAGAATTAATAAACATATTCATATGAATGCATCCCTGTTTATAGAAATATTTACGCTAATGATACATATTTTCATAAAAAAAAAAAAATCATGTAAAAATAACAACTGATAAAGCTGTTATATGTACAGCTGCTAATTGCGCGCTAAGCAGACAAGTCTTTGTATTTTAGCGGGACTGTGGATGGCATCCGCAAGAAACGTATTCAAAGCACTAGCCTTACTCGGTTGAATATATTGTTTGTTATTGTTACAATTTCACCTACTTACAGTCTGATTGAGTTTTAATTTATTAATAAACGAGTGTTTTATTGCTATTTATTTTATTTTTTATAAGGAACAACTTTTTTCTTTATTTAGATTTCTTAAAAATACCGCTCGAGTATAAAGAACCACATTTTTAAACCTAAAAACTTCATGTTTCAACATTGTAATTTCTTTTCACAATTGGTAGGTAAGGCAGAAAATATTAAAAATGTAAAGCAGGGGTACCTCATGTACCAGGGTGAGGGTTAATTCAAAGTTTTCCAAGGTAGTCTGCAGCCTAATCTTAAGGAAGTAATATTTTATATACACTTTTTCATATTTATTGGGATCGACCTGTGGTCATATGAAACAAGCTGAACTAATCATTGAAAATCTTTGTTAGAGTATGTTACTCATCAAGAGCTTACTCCCTTAGAGAGCACACTTTGTAACAGAAAAAGATTGTGCTTAATATAAGAAAAGCTCTCTATATCAAATATATGAGTTACTTCATGAGTTACTCAATGAGTTACCCCATGCTGAGTATTGAAAAACACGTTAGATCAAGTGTATTGTGGTCAAGTTGGATTTCTTTGAAGGAAACGACATGATTTTATGGAATATATGTGTCCTGGTCTACGAAAAGGGGGCTTAAGTGTGAAAAAATCAAGTTTTTTTTTTTTTATTTTTTTTTATTTACTTATTTATTTATATATTATTTTTTTGACACTTAAGCCTCCTTTTCGTAGACCAGGTCACATATTAAAAATTTTAAAATTATAAACAAAGTCTTACTACTTTTTGCCCATAGTAGTAGCTAAGTTGCTGGTGGTGTTTTTACGACGTTGGCTAGTCTATAAATCGAAAATTAAGTTCTTTATAGAGATATTGGTGCTAAGGAAATAATTGTGTGTAATTGAAGAAATATTCATGCCTTTCTCTCAACTTGCCATAAACACTTTGTCTCAGCTTTTCATTTAAGAAGTCAAAGCCAACCCAGTTATTTTGTGCTTTTTTTTAGTTCCATGTCTTTCCTGACTTCCAGTTTCTGTAGATGTAAGAAGTAGCGTTAAAATGTTAAAGGAGAAGATTTTAAGTCGAAGAGTTAAGGTTTCAAAGTTTTTCCTGAAAACAAAAAGCACGATCTTACACATTTATTCACTCACTAACTTATTTTCTGTTTTTCTCTAACATTTGTATGATTTTAAGTCAAAACATTGTTAGGCAGGTGGTGAGAAAAAGGACTTCACTCACACTTACTCTCCCCCTAACTCTTGCTCCTTGCCTTTTTCTCTTCATTTTGCATCTCAGTCTCAGTTGAGTGTAATAAAACGTAAAACGAAAAATAAAATCCAAAGAGGAAACAATTGTTTCGACTGCTTAAAGCGTGGATTGGGGAAGTAACTATATATCTTTTGCCTATTTTTTTGGGTTCTTTTAGAAAAAACAACTTCACTCATCCTCTTACTTACTCATTATCTCAAACCACTCTCTTTTTTATCTCTGTCTCTTTCACTCTATTTTACAATATATCTCGCACTCATTTGATTGTATTAAAATGTTTAAAGAAAATATTAAAAATTTCCAAACAGAGCACATTTGTCTCGATGGCTTAAAGTGTGGACTTGAGAAGTATAGATGTTGTCCCCATCTTTAGCCTACTTTTATCCGAAATACTCGTCTACAACGACTTCACTCATTCTCTAACTCGCTAACTATCTCTCAACTCACTCACTTTTTCGCTCTGACTCTTTCTCTATCATTTGCCTCTCAGTAACATCTGAGAGGTATAAAATTTTTTTAAAAAGAACGCATATATGTTAGACAGCTCATAGGAAGATTGAAAATAAATTTTTCAGGTCTTTAGCATACATTTAGGTGCATATGTTTATTGTGAAAACTAAGTAACGAGATCTGGGTAACGCTGAGAACACTGCCCATACAAACTTCAAGTCAATATTTTTCAAAATAATCTACATCCTTCAGACTATTTAGCTTAAAAAAAATCTTTTTCTATAGAAAAAATTAATAATTTCGTTACCACAAAAACTTTTTCTGTAACAAAAAGTAATAATTTCGATATCACAACTAACATTTTTAAAAATGGATATAAGTAAGCATTGGGTGTCACCTTTTATATGCCATTTTTGAGGTCAAGTGCAAACAAAATATTTCAGCAGACGCAACAGTATTCATTGAATAAGTCGAATATTCCAAAAAAAATTGACATACATCAGACTGTTAGTTGCAAAAACAAATGCAATAGGTTATTGAAGTAAAAAATTTTTTTTCTTGCAATATTTTTAGACTAAACTTTAAGCTACTTCAAAATGGTAATTAACTTTTTACAACACTTAGCGCCGCTAGGAATTTTCAGACTAATATCTTTGCTGATTTTTGATGTTTTTTTCTTGTTTTGTTTTTTTTTTTTTTTTGATTTTTTTTTTGTTGAACAAGGCCCTTCTTTGCGAGTATGTATGTAAGAATGAATACACACATACACCAACAGCATCGCACTTCATTAATGAAATATACTTTGGGTCTTACGAAATTCCACACATCATTCATGCCCATTGCTCGCTTGGCCAACTGGTCAATGGTGGCTGCTGTTTTGCTGTTTCTGCTTAAAAGCACCATATGCAATTACTTTAATTACAAGGCAGCCAACAGCCAAGCAAAAATAATAGCGCAACAAATATTTTTGCCAAAAAAGTGGTAAGTCAAAAAAAATTCCAAAAAAATATTAAAAAAAAAGTCATTATAAAGAGTCGAAAAAAAAACTGCAAAAAAACTTAAAAGAAAACAACTCAAAAGCAAAATAACCAAAATAGAAGCCTCTGCGCGTCGGCAACTTTAACCTTAAAACAATTTCACCGCGCGAGCGTTGCCGCTATTTGTTTTCTAAATTATTTATAATTTTCTTTCATGACTTTTCTACTATGTCACCGCATTTACAAGAAAACAATAGCTGTGACATTAAACATGACTCTTCTTTACACACATATGATGTTTTTTGGATTTGCGAAAACCGAAAAACGAAAGTTGTAAATTTCATTTTCTTTTGGTTGATAGCGTTGGGGTGTCATTGTGGCTACAATTTCATTCACTGGAAACATAATGAAAATGAAAGCTTCAGCAATTCTGTTTCGCTGCGGTTTGCGAAAGCTATTTTCAACCCCGTAATAATGATAGCAAATCTAAGGTAATCAAATGTACACATTAAACAAATTAATGCTTGGAAAATGGAAAGACAAAATTTAGCTGCTAATGAGCTGAAGACTATCAATTTAATAGGTCACGACCTTCAAGTATGTCAGAAGCTTTCATAAGTATTGAGCTTTCAGATTAGTATTCATAGATAAGATTTTTATAATTTTAAGTTACTTATTGTGGGAAAGCTCAATAGTTATGAAAACTTAAAGCATGTGAAAGCCTTGCTCATTATTATGAAAGCCAAAAGCGTATGAAAGCTCTGCTCAGGTATATTTATAAAGGATATGTTTATGATTAAGTTTTTGTAGGAAAGCTGAATAATTGTAAAAGCTTCAACGATATGTAGGCTCTACTCATTTTTATGAAAGCTTAAAGCATATGAAAGCTCTGCTCATGCATATTTATAAAGGATATGTTTATGATTAAGTTTTTGTAAGAAAGCTGAACAATTATGAAAGCTTTAACGATATGTAGGCTCTACTCATTTTTATGAAAGCTTAAAGCATATGAAAGCTCTGCTCAGGTATATTTATAAAAGAGATGTTTTTAATTTTAGGCTAAATTTTTGTAGGAAAGCAAAATATTTCTGAAAACTTAAAGCATGCGAAAGCTCTGCTCATTCTTATGAAAGCTTGTGAATTATTAAATTCAAATAAATGTCAAAAATAAGTACAAAATAATTAAAATAATAGTAAAAATTAATATTAAAGCTTTTTGTCCTGCAAATTTTTTGAAAAATGTATATTAAGAAAGCTCTAGAAATTATTTGAATATGCTATAAAAAGCTTATTGAAAAAACTAAATATTTGCAAAGTAGTTAAAGATAAGAAGAACAGGCAAAACTTAAAGTGCATTTACAGCATTCATTAATCAACAAAGTGTTAAAGTTCAAGAATCATTTTAAAACAAAAAATGTTAAAAAGTAAAACAAGTATTACTTATTTACTAAGCTAGAAAAACTTTTTGAAAAACGAAAACAAAAACGTTAACATTGACATCCATACATATATATACATTTTTTCTATGTACATATACATATATTTATTAGGGTGTCCGATTTTTCCGAAGGTCATAGGATTTTTTGATATATTTGATCCATTATTTTACCCAAGTATAACTTTTTAAGGTACATTTTATATGTATATTTTAATGAGAAAAATTATTAGAAGCTTTTTTGTAGAGCGAAAAACTTTTTATTGTCCTGAAATTTACTGCTTTACAAAAAGGTAAAATGCTTATAAATTTTTTCGATTCAGTTAAGCGTTTACGAGATAGTCAAAAATCAACAAAACGAAATAATAAAATATGTGTTAAAAAAATTAAAATAAGAAACCAAGACAAAACTATAAGTTTTCCGATTTGTGATGATTTTTTCACTGAGTTAAAAAATTCATTAGAAAATTAGTGATAAAATAATAAAATTTTAACCGTTACTTTAACCGTTAGCTTAACCGTATACATATTGTGGAGCAGTAATTTTTTTACAAAACTATAAGTTTTCCGAATTGTAATGTTTTTTTTTTTACTGATTTAAAAAAATTCATTAGAAAATTAGTCATAAAATAATAAAATTTTAACCGTTAGTGTAACCATTAACTTAACCGTTTATGTAACAGTTAGGTTTATGAAATACGTTCTGAGAGACCTTTATCTAGAGCATTAAATTTTCTATAAAATCTGTAAAACGAGTTATTTTTTCACGCAGTTGAAATGAAAGCAGATATGAAGAAAAAATCATTCTGTTAATAAATATATCTCATAAATCTTTCACATTTTTCTGTCTGATAATAAGCAAGAAATGGAAAACTTTTAGGCGGAGGACGTTCTCATTACAACTAAGAGCTCAAACTTGAAGAACTCATGCGTAGCAATGTCTTTCAATCAATTTTCCAGAGTGCCAAGCAAAAAAAACTTTATTTTTTTAACCACCTTAGTGTATATACGATCTAGCTTTAAGTGAATTGTGATGTTCGAAGCAAACTGAAGCGTGTGTATTTGTAAACACTATAATTTCATATGTGAATATGTATATTTAATATTTAAAATACGAAAATAAAACGCAAATCATTAATTTTGCAAAGATTGGCATTTTTCGAATAACAATTAATCTTCGTCGCAAAAAAAAAAAATAAATAAAAATTAAAATATAAATATAAAAAAGAATAAATTGAAAAAAAAAAAATATTAAATTACATAATAATATTAAATGCCAATTATTTAACAGGATTTTCAGCAGAAAATTATTAATTTATACAAAATTTTCAGTTTTTGCCATCAAATATGTATGTACATATAACCAAGTTATAATTTTTTTCAATTGGAGACTTTCTGTTTTATACCGCCTCTTTCTCCTCCTGAAAACTTATGAAAAGTGATGTTACGTTATTTTACCTTTTATGTGACGATATAATATAATTTTTCCAAAAATTGATAAAAATCAAATTTTTTTTTTTAATGATTAATTTTCTACTAGTAACATTCTTCCTATTATGTATGCCGGCATATGCTAGTGGCGCTAGTGAAAATGCTTTTATAAATTTATTCAATAAATCTCCAGCATAAAATATACAACATACTACATTAGTTTGCTAATTTATTCTTGAGTTAACACTAAATTAATTAATTCATAACACACGTGGCGAGTCAAAATGACGCCGCAAGCGATTCATGATTTTGACAAGAATGAACATTTCATATGAAAAAAAGCATGAAGACACATACATACATAATACAAATTTTTATAGTCTGTGTATGAAAATATTTATAGTCTGTACATGAATTTGGTGATCAAATTAATCAAAATTTAACACTAACCAAAGTGATTGGTTATTTTAGTTTTGAAAAGTGGGTGTTTCATTTATTTATAAAATAAATATTTTAAATTAAAATTTGTGTGTTAACTTGTTTTTATGCAAAACTATTTTTTATGTAACTGTTTGCCCCACTGTTACACTAGCTTTGCACTGACCGGCCAAAACTACAAACATACATAAAAATCCCCAAAAATTGGAGTGGCGGCATTAATTTCTCAAGTGTCAGTGAATTTTGCAGCGAAAAAAAGTCAAAATCACAATAATCGCATGCTGTATGGCTTAATAACGGCCAAAATGCATAATTTGTCTTTTGAAACTAGTTTCCTTCTTTGGTTGTTCAACAGTGTTTTTTGCGCAAAATTCTTATTTAAAGAGAGAGGTTTGTCGTACATACATACATATGGATGTATGTATGAATGGGTATTTGTATATAATATAAATAGTATATTTTTAGTTTTTGATAACTTATTATGATTTCGAAATCTCGATTAAGATTTTGTTTATGAATTATTATATCTCAGTTGATTGCGTGATTAATGCAGATAAGTACGGACTTGCTTACATATACTAGTATGTCATGTACATATATTTGCATATTATGTATATACAAATATTGTATGTAACTAAAATGCAAAATAACGTAACATCACTTTTCATTAGTTTACAGACGAAGGAAAAACGATATAATAGAAACTACTCATATTGAAACGAAAATTGAGTTTTGGTTATAAAATGGTTATATATTAGTTAAATGTTGGTTATATATTGGTTATATATTGGTTACATATTGGTTATAACGGACAGCGGAAGCTTCGAATTTTAGATACACCTATGCAATAGATGGTAGTGAATAGTATGCAATAAAGAACGCAATTTCGAACCTTTCAATGATACGTTCTTTTGCATTTTAAATAGTGATATGTCGTATTGAAATAATTGAATAAAAATTTCCAACAGGAAATTTTATATATTTTTTAAGAATTAATAAACATATTCATATGAATGCATCCCTGTTTATAGAAATATTTACGCTAATGATACATATTTTCATAAAAAAAAAAAAATCATGTAAAAATAACAACTGATAAAGCTGTTATATGTACAGCTGCTAATTGCGCGCTAAGCAGACAAGTCTTTGTATTTTAGCGGGACTGTGGATGGCATCCGCAAGAAACGTATTCAAAGCACTAGCCTTACTCGGTTGAATATATTGTTTGTTATTGTTACAATTTCACCTACTTACAGTCTGATTGAGTTTTAATTTATTAATAAACGAGTGTTTTATTGCTATTTATTTTATTTTTTATAAGGAACAACTTTTTTCTTTATTTAGATTTCTTAAAAATACCGCTCGAGTATAAAGAACCACATTTTTAAACCTAAAAACTTCATGTTTCAACATTGTAATTTCTTTTCACAATTGGTAGGTAAGGCAGAAAATATTAAAAATGTAAAGCAGGGGTACCTCATGTACCAGGGTGAGGGTTAATTCAAAGTTTTCCAAGGTAGTCTGCAGCCTAATCTTAAGGAAGTAATATTTTATATACACTTTTTCATATTTATTGGGATCGACCTGTGGTCATATGAAACAAGCTGAACTAATCATTGAAAATCTTTGTTAGAGTATGTTACTCATCAAGAGCTTACTCCCTTAGAGAGCACACTTTGTAACAGAAAAAGATTGTGCTTAATATAAGAAAAGCTCTCTATATCAAATATATGAGTTACTTCATGAGTTACTCAATGAGTTACCCCATGCTGAGTATTGAAAAACACGTTAGATCAAGTGTATTGTGGTCAAGTTGGATTTCTTTGAAGGAAACGACATGATTTTATGGAATATATGTGTCCTGGTCTACGAAAAGGGGGCTTAAGTGTGAAAAAATCAAGTTTTTTTTTTTTTATTTTTTTTTATTTACTTATTTATTTATATATTATTTTTTTGACACTTAAGCCTCCTTTTCGTAGACCAGGTCACATATTAAAAATTTTAAAATTATAAACAAAGTCTTACTACTTTTTGCCCATAGTAGTAGCTAAGTTGCTGGTGGTGTTTTTACGACGTTGGCTAGTCTATAAATCGAAAATTAAGTTCTTTATAGAGATATTGGTGCTAAGGAAATAATTGTGTGTAATTGAAGAAATATTCATGCCTTTCTCTCAACTTGCCATAAACACTTTGTCTCAGCTTTTCATTTAAGAAGTCAAAGCCAACCCAGTTATTTTGTGCTTTTTTTTAGTTCCATGTCTTTCCTGACTTCCAGTTTCTGTAGATGTAAGAAGTAGCGTTAAAATGTTAAAGGAGAAGATTTTAAGTCGAAGAGTTAAGGTTTCAAAGTTTTTCCTGAAAACAAAAAGCACGATCTTACACATTTATTCACTCACTAACTTATTTTCTGTTTTTCTCTAACATTTGTATGATTTTAAGTCAAAACATTGTTAGGCAGGTGGTGAGAAAAAGGACTTCACTCACACTTACTCTCCCACTAACTCTTGCTCCTTGCCTTTTTCTCTTCATTTTGCATCTCAGTCTCAGTTGAGTGTAATAAAACGTAAAACGAAAACAAAATCCAAAGAGGAAACAATTGTTTCGACTGCTTAAAGCGTGGTTTGGGGAAGTAACTATATATTTTTAGCTTATTTTTAGGGTTCTTTTAGAAAAAACAACTTCACTCATCCTCTTACTTACTCATTATCTCAAACCACTCTCTTTTTTATCTCTGTCTCTTTCACTCTATTTTACAATATATCTCGCACTCATTTGATTGTATTAAAATGTTTAAAGAAAATATTAAAAATTTCCAAACAGAGCACATTTGTCTCGATGGCTTAAAGTGTGGACTTGAGAAGTATAGATGTTGTCCCCATCTTTAGCCTACTTTTATCCGAAATACTCGTCTACAACGACTTCACTCATTCTCTAACTCGCTAACTATCTCTCAACTCACTCACTTTTTCGCTCTGACTCTTTCTCTATCATTTGCCTCTCAGTAACATCTGAGAGGTATAAAATTTTTTAAAAGAACGCATATATGTTAGACAGCTCATAGGAAGATTGAAAATAAATTTTTCAGGTCTTTAGCATACATTTAGGTGCATATGTTTATTGTGAAAACTAAGTAACGAGATCTGGGTAACGCTGAGAACACTGCCCATACAAACTTCAAGTCAATATTTTTCAAAATAATCTACATCCTTCAGACTATTTAGCTTAAAAAAAATCTTTTTCTATAGAAAAAATTAATAATTTCGTTACCACAAAAACTTTTTCTGTAACAAAAAGTAATAATTTCGATATCACAACTAACATTTTTAAAAATGGATATAAGTAAGCATTGGGTGTCACCTTTTATATGCCATTTTTGAGGTCAAGTGCAAACAAAATATTTCAGCAGACGCAACAGTATTCATTGAATAAGTCGAATATTCCAAAAAAAATTGACATACATCAGACTGTTAGTTGCAAAAACAAATGCAATAGGTTATTGAAGTAAAAAATTTTTTTTCTTGCAATATTTTTAGACTAAACTTTAAGCTACTTCAAAATGGTAATTAACTTTTTACAACACTTAGCGCCGCTAGGAATTTTCAGACTAATATCTTTGCTGATTTTTGATGTTTTTTTCTTGTTTTGTTTTTTTTTTTTTTTTGATTTTTTTTTTGTTGAACAAGGCCCTTCTTTGCGAGTATGTATGTAAGAATGAATACACACATACACCAACAGCATCGCACTTCATTAATGAAATATACTTTGGGTCTTACGAAATTCCACACATCATTCATGCCCATTGCTCGCTTGGCCAACTGGTCAATGGTGGCTGCTGTTTTGCTGTTTCTGCTTAAAAGCACCATATGCAATTACTTTAATTACAAGGCAGCCAACAGCCAAGCAAAAATAATAGCGCAACAAATATTTTTGCCAAAAAAGTGGTAAGTCAAAAAAAAATCAAAAAAAATATTAGAAAAAAGTCATTATAAAAAGTCGACAAAAAAACTGCAAAAAAACTTAAAAGAAAACAACTCACAAGCAAAATAACCAAAATAGAAGCATCCGCGCTACGTCAACTTTAACCTTAAAACAATTTCACCGCGCGAGCGTTGCCGCTATTTGTTTTCTAAATTATTTATAATTTTCTTTCATGACTTTTCTACTATGTCACCGCATTTACAAGAAAACAATAGCTGTGACATTAAACATGACTCTTCTTTACACACATATGATGTTTTTTGGATTTGCGAAAACCGAAAAACGAAAGTTGTAAATTTCATTTTCGTTTGGTTGATAGCGTTGGGGTGTCATTGTGGCTACAATTTCATTCACTGGAAACATAATGAAAATGAAAGCTTCAGCAATTCTGTTTCGCTGCGGTTTGCGAAAGCTATTTGCAACCGCGTAATAATGATAGCAAATCTAAGGTAATCAAATGTACACATTAAACAAATTAAAGCTTAGAAAATGGAAAGACAAAATTTAGCTGCTAATGAGCTGAAGACTATCAATTTAATAGGTCACGACCTTCAAGTATGTCAGAAGCTTTCATAAGTATTGAGCTTTCAGATTAGTATTCATAGATAAGATTTTTATAATTTTAAGTTACTTATTGTGGGAAAGCTCAATAGTTATGAAAACTTAAAGCATGTGAAAGCCTTGCTCATTATTATGAAAGCCAAAAGCGTATGAAAGCTCTGCTCAGGTATATTTATAAAGGATATGTTTATGATTAAGTTTTTGTAGGAAAGCTGAATAATTGTAAAAGCTTCAACGATATGTAGGCTCTACTCATTTTTATGAAAGCTTAAAGCATATGAAAGCTCTGCTCATGCATATTTATAAAGGATATGTTTATGATTAAGTTTTTGTAAGAAAGCTGAACAATTATGAAAGCTTTAACGATATGTAGGCTCTACTCATTTTTATGAAAGCTTAAAGCATATGAAAGCTCTGCTCAGGTATATTTATAAAAGAGATGTTTATAATTTTAGACTAAGTTTTTGTAGGAAAGCAAAATATTTCTGAAAGCTTAAAGCATGCGAAAGCTCTGCTCATTATTATGAAAGCTTGTAAATTATTAAATTCAAATAAATGTCAAAAATAAGTACAAAATAATTAAAATAATAGTAAAAATTAATATTAAAGCTTTCTGTCCTGCAAATTTTTTGAAAAATGTATATTAAGAAAGCTCTAGAAATTATTTGAATATGCTATAAAAAGCTTATTGAAAATACTAAATATTTGCAAAGTAGTTAAAGATAAGAAGAACAGGCAAAACTTAAAGTGCATTTACAGCATTCATTAATCAACAAAGTGTTAAAGTTCAAGAATCATTTTAAAACAAAAAATGTTAAAAAGTAAAACAAGTATTACTTATTTACTAAGCTAGAAAAACTTTTTGAAAAACGAAAACAAAAACGTTAACATTGACATCCATACATATATATACATTTTTTCTATGTACATATACATATATTTATTAGGGTGTCCGATTTTTCCGAAGGTCATAGGATTTTTTGATATATTTGATCCATTATTTTACCCAAGTATAACTTTTTAAGGTACATTTTATATGTATATTTTAATGAGAAAAATTATTAGAAGCTTTTTTGTAGAGCGAAAAACTTTTTATTGTCCTGAAATTTACTGCTTTACAAAAAGGTAAAATGCTTATAAATTTTTTCGATTCAGTTAAGCGTTTACGAGATAGTCAAAAATCAACAAAACGAAATAATAAAATATGTGTTAAAAAAATTAAAATAAGAAACCAAGACAAAACTATAAGTTTTCCGATTTGTGATGATTTTTTCACTGAGTTAAAAAATTCATTAGAAAATTAGTGATAAAATAATAAAATTTTAACCGTTACTTTAACCGTTAGCTTAACCGTATACATATTGTGGAGCAGTAACTTTCTTACAAAACTATAAGTTCTCCGAATTGTAATAATTTTTTTTTCACTGAGTTAAAAAATTCATTAGAAAATTAGTCATAAAATAATAAAATTTTAACCGTTACGTTAACCGTTAGCTTCACCGTTTATATAACTGTTAGGTTTATGAAATACGTTCTGAGAGACCTTTATCTAGAGCATTAAATTTTCTATAAAATCTGTAAAACGAGTTATTTTTTCACGCAGTTGAAATGAAAGCAGATATGAAGAAAAAATCATTCTGTTAATAAATATATCTCATAAATCTTTCACATTTTTCTGTCTGATAATAAGCAAGAAATGGAAAACTTTTAGGCGGAGGACGTTCTCATTACAACTAAGAGCTCAAACTTGAAGAACTCATGCGTAGCAATGTCTTTCAATCAATTTTCCAGAGTGCCAAGCAAAAAAAACTTTATTTTTTTAACCACCTTAGTGTATATACGATCTAGCTTTAAGTGAATTGTGATGTTCGAAGCAAACTGAAGCGTGTGTATTTGTAAACACTATAATTTCATATGTGAATATGTATATTTAATATTTAAAATACGAAAATAAAACGCAAATCATTAATTTTGCAAAGATTGGCATTTTTCGAATAACAATTAATCTTCGTCGCAAAAAAAAAAAATAAATAAAAATTAAAATATAAATATAAAAAAGAATAAATTGAAAAAAAAAAAATATTAAATTACATAATAATATTAAATGCCAATTATTTAACAGGATTTTCAGCAGAAAATTATTAATTTATACAAAATTTTCAGTTTTTGCCATCAAATATGTATGTACATATAACCAAGTTATAATTTTTTTCAATTGGAGACTTTCTGTTTTATACCGCCTCTTTCTCCTCCTGAAAACTTATGAAAAGTGATGTTACGTTATTTTACCTTTTATGTGACGATATAATATAATTTTTCCAAAAATTGATAAAAATCAAATTTTTTTTTTTAATGATTAATTTTCTACTAGTAACATTCTTCCTATTATGTATGCCGGCATATGCTAGTGGCGCTAGTGAAAATGCTTTTATAAATTTATTCAATAAATCTCCAGCATAAAATATACAACATACTACATTAGTTTGCTAATTTATTCTTGAGTTAACACTAAATTAATTAATTCATAACACACGTGGCGAGTCAAAATGACGCCGCAAGCGATTCATGATTTTGACAAGAATGAACATTTCATATGAAAAAAAGCATGAAGACACATACATACATACATAATACAAAGTTTTATAGTCTGTGTATGAAAATATTTATAGTCTGTACATGAATTTGGTGATCAAATTAATCAAAATTTAACACTAACCAAAGTGATTGTTAATTTTAGTTTTGAAAAGTGGGTGTTTCTTTAACTGAGCCTCAACTTCAACGCGCAGCTGCTGTAGGTGGGACTAAGCTTATGTTCTTAATAATTATATTAGACAGTTGATTACTTGGGTGGTTTGGTGTATTATTTATTGGAGATTTTAAATGAAGTGGCTGCTAAGGGGAGTCTCTTCACTCGTAACAAAAGGTGCGTTTTCAAATTGTATCATCGAAAAGAGGCAGTCCATTTTATAATTTTATGCTCCGAAGTGTTTCGTTAATTGAAAATAGTTTCTATTAGAGCTGATACAGCAAGTCTTTCGTTCCAACATATTTAGATAATTTTCGTTTTTGACCTTCTTGGATACAACTGTTGTTTTTAGAATCTTTTGTTGTTAGTTTGATAAATACACACCTTCATAAAAATTTTCTATGTGAAATTAACTAAGGAAATTATAAAAAAGTATATTTCTATGTAGTTTTATTAAAAGTAGCGAATTTAATCGACAATTCAGCAATTTATTGCTTAAAAATAGTTTCAAGCTTTTTCTCTCAGTGTTTGAACACCTTTCCAACATCCATACCAAGCTTCAGTGAAGCCAAACTTCAATGTTTTCTAAGCTGGCTTACGTTAAATTACGTAGAAAATCGAGTCTTCAAGCATTTTTTGAAGATTTGCAAGTTAAGAACAATATTCCAAAATTAGGTACTTGCGGAAAATCTTACTCAAGTTGCTTGAAAGACTGTTTTGAAAAATTTATTATTTGATTTGTGAGTTACTGTATGCAAGCAGAAGCGGAGCGAAGTAAAGACTGAAAAGAGACAGAGAGATAGAAATAGGAAGAAAGAGAGAGAAAGAGGAAGATAGTTTTAGAGAGCAAAAGAGATAGAGAAAGATGTTGAAAAAACTTCTCTCTTGAAGTTGATATTAAAAGACACAGAGAGAAAGAAATAGGGAGAAAGAGAGAGAGGGAGAATGAAAGCATTAGAAAGAAAAAGAGATACAAAAAGCACGGACCTAAGCAGTTTTCTTTTTGAAAAAAATAAAACACAATAATACACAAAAATTTCGTAAAAATGCTACAAAATTCAGTTTCAGTAAGCTTAAACCAGAACTTGGTTTGAGAATCTAACCAAAGCAACTATTTGAAGACTTTGAAGTTTTTTGAAAAGCATTTGTTCGAAATCTGCAAGTTTGCAAGAAGAAGCAGTTGAAGTAATCACTGCCACGGAGGGACGAGTAGAAGAGAGAAAGAAAGGGAGGAAAAGTCAGAGTTTTGTTTCTAGTCCCATTAGAAAGAGAGGAGGAGAGAATAAGTGAGAGTTTTGTCTCTGGTCCAATAAAAGAGAGAGAGAGGGAGAGAGAGAGGGAGAGAGAGAGGGAGAGAGAGGGAAAGAGAGAGAGAGAAAAAAAAATCAGCGTTTTGCCTCTAATCCAATGTTACTAAAAGCTTAGATGAACAAATTTTTTTTTTTTTTTTAAGAAATAGCCAGAGGGAGAGTGTTTTTTTTTTTTTGATTTGTGTTCCATTTGGATGAGCTTTTAGCAGTTTGATTTCATTACGGTTTAGATTTGAAGATATTAAATTCACTTATCTTCAACTGGTTTTGTAAATATTTCGAAAAATCACAGAGTAAAGCTGCTACAATGAAGGAAAATATTCATGCAGTGTTTATAATAAGAAATCTTCTAGCAAGTCTATATTTTTATTGGACGACATACTATGGTAAAATTACTAAGGGTCAGTAGTTCTTTATATAGCGTGACAGCCGTCCAGTATAACTTATATAACCATTATATGGTTCATGGTCATGTTCCAAATGCTAGATCTTCGTATGGCTATGGTTAACAATTATTCAAGAAAACTTTTATGTCATCTACTTGACATTTTCAACAAAGATCTCAAGCGATTCAAAACTTTATGTTTGACCTTGATATAAGTAGAATTTATAAGTTTTCGGAAAATTTAAAAAATGTGTGATTAGTAAAAACATCGAAGACTATTGAAAAACCATAAATATATGAAATATTGTCTGTATATATCACGTACTATATTAAGCTTGATAAAATTTAGATTAGCACTGATAAAAATAGCAACAGCCTTAAGGTAGTTCGTACTACACTACGTCATTTAATTTAAGTCATATATGAAAAAGGTGTCAATAATCAAATTTGTATAACAGATTACTCATTTATAGGTTTTTATCAGTAAATCAACTGATTACTGCACTAAAGCAATGAATCAGCTGTAAAAATATAGAAATATATACAAAAGAAGTTTTTGGAAATTTTCGCACACTTGAACCGGCTAACTAAATAGTGGTATTTAATAAAAAGAAAATTTAAAAAAGTTTTACTTGCGTCATAGAATCAATATGAAGTCATCATTTACCCAACAATAACCAAACATTGCAATAAGCCGCTATGACTCTACCACAGGTCCGACACTTTTTACGGGCACCCTTGTCAAATATTGTGCTGCTTGGCACTTTACTTGCCATGTGTACGCAGACTTTTTGTAGACAATGTATGACTCACTAACTGTTGACTGAGTGGCCTGTCAGTTGCCTACGTTCTGTCACTGCGCTCGCTTATGGTCTGATTGTCAGAAATGTTGTCTTTATTTTTCTCTTTTTTTTCCATTTACTTGTTTGCTTTGCTTTTGTCACTCGCTGGTGTTTGCATTGACTTTGTGCGAGTGTGTGAGTGTGTTGACGGTTTCTATGGTATTGACATTTTACATTTGGCCAAGAAATTCTGAATCAACCGTAAAGTGGAGTTTTGCAGTTATGCAAATATATGTACTTATATCTATATGTATGTATGTAAGTATATACATATATACATACTTATGGGAACATTATTACATATTTACATGTATGAACATACATACTTATGTGCAGTTATATTTATGGGATTCATGAATCGCGCAGTCATAACTAAGTGTTAATGTGTTGCTCTTATGTGCCTTGAGTGTGAACTTTATTATTTGTGGCATTTGCTTTTTCATGTTTCATCATTTGTTTTCTTTTTGTTTGTCTTTTGTGCCGCTTAAGCCGCTTAACTTTTTCTTACACCGTTGCGCTAATTATGCGATTTGGCATCTTTTTATTGGAATTTATTGGCATTAAAAGACAAAGCTGTTGGAAATGACTCTTTTGTCACGTCTGCTCAATATGACTAATTCAATTCTTTACTGATGACGAGCGTTGAATTTTGATATTATATATTTTAGTTTTGCTTATAAATGCAGCGAAGAGACAAAAAATTCGTAGACTACTAGATTCATAATTTTTAAAAATCAAAAATTTTTATTTTTATATTATTTTTTAAAAATAAGCAAATAAATATAATATTTTTTTTGATAAATTTCGAAAATTTTATTTTTCGTATTCCAACATTTTCATTTTATAACATGTTTTTTATTATAAAGGATTAATCATTTCTTTGTTAAAAACTTTGCATAAAATTTATTTAATAATTTTCAAACCTTATATTCGAATTCGAAAATAATATTTTTTAATTTATAATTTATTTTTAATAATTTTTTTTTATGAAGGACAGTATAATTATTTATTTTGATAAATATAATATTTTGAAATTTGTTTTTTATAAATTTCGAAAAAAATATTTTTCGAATCTAAAGTTTTTTCTTTTTACAGTGGTTTTTTTCTGAAGCTTGTATTAATAGCTGTTGTATTGAACATAACATTTTGGTATTTGTTTTTTTTCATAAATTTCAAAATTAATATTTTTCGAATCCGAAAAATTTTCTTTTCATAATATCATTTTATGAAGCAAGGTATTAATTAGTTATTGTGTTCAATATAACATTCATTATTATTAGTTTTTGGTTTCGAAAGTTTTTAAAAATTTCGAAAATATTATTTTTCGAGTTCAAAATTTTTTCATTTTAAGACAGCTTTTTTATGAATATAGGTATTAATAATTTTTTTATTGAAAACAATTTTTTTTAAACAATATTTTGTATATTTTTATGTATCATAATATTTTAAAATAAAATTAGAAATGAGGAAAATGTGCATGTTACTTAATTTTTTTTCGAATTAAACAAAATTTCGAAATAAACAAATTCGGATTTGAAAACTAATTTTAACATTATCATATTTTATAATATAATAGAGGCTTATGGTAAAAGAAAAATTTTCGAATTCGAAAAATGAAGTTTTCGAACTTCAAAAAATATATTTTGATATGTAAAAAATTATGTTTATAATATGCAAAATAAAATGTTTTTTCTTTTAATTTATGTAAATAACATTCGAAAATTACATTTTCGAATTCGAAATTTTTTAGGTTTTGTTATTTCGAATTGCAAAATGTAAATAATTATATTTATAATATCAAAAAAAAAAAATTTTTGCTGCTCTTAATTTAAGAAAACTTCGAAAACTACACATTTCGAATATGAAATTTTTTAGGTTTTGTTATAAAATTTTTTATAAAATAAAAAAATTAAATTTTCTTTTGTTTCCATAGATTTCGAAAATTATATTTTTTGAATTTGAAAGAAAAAAATATTATTTGTGTGTTTCAGCAGTTTTTATTTATATTTTTATGAAAAATCAAATTAAAAATAGTCGATTTTGAAAGTGAGTTTGAGTATTTTAATATAATCTAATGCAAACCTACATAAATAGCTATATTTAACACGTAAAATTTTCTAATTCAAATTTTGTTCTTTATATTAATTATAAATGTCGAAAATGAATCAATACTTTTGGAATTCGAACTCCTGCACATTTATTTTTGACCTGAGTTTTTTTTATGTGTCTGTAATTAAGTATACTTCTAATAATTTGTTGTTTTGTTTTTATATATATTTATGTACAAATTTCGAAATTGTGTTTTTCGATTTCGAAAGCTTTAATTTTTATGCATAAATTTCGAAAATTGCATCTTTCGAATTCGAAAGCTTTAATTTTTATTTTTTTTTTTAAATATATTTTTTATGTATAGACATAGATGTAAATAGAAATCTAGTTTTATTTATAAATTTCGAAAATTATATTTTTCGAATTCGAATAATTATTAATTTTTTTCAAATACATTTTTTGTACATCAACGCAAATATTATGTGAAAAATTTGATTTAATTTATAAATTTCGAAAATTATATTTTTCGAATACAAATTCGAATATATATTTTTTTTAAATATATTTTTATATACATCAACGCAAGTAATGTGTGAAAAATATAATCAAATTTATAAATTTCGAAATTTACATTTTTCGAAATGTAATTCGAATACTCTTATTTTCTTGTAATATAAAATATAATTGTAAATAAAAGATAAGAATATTTTTAAGAAAGTTTTACCTTTTTAAGCCATAATATTTTTATGAATATTCAAGTTAATTTACCAAACTCAGAAGATAAAAAATACTGGGTGGTAGCCAGAAGAAAAAAAATTATCGCGCAATATGATCTTGAAACAGGTATAAATGAAAAAAAAACGTGCATAAACTCATTCATAATACAACAACATGAAAACGAGGTACAACAATGTTCAACAAGCAACAGCAAGCAATGACAGCGGAAACCAAGCAACGACAAGACGCAGCCGCTCTTAATATAAATTACATTGTCCTAAGATGTTTAAGCAGATTTTTCCCAGGCATTTGAGTCAAACTGATTAAAACTTGTACTTGGCTGCAGCTAGAAGGCAGACAGAGTATCTGTCACAATAATTGTTATTGCTGCTGTTCTTGTTGGTGGTGTTGAGCGCGGCAACATTAAATGCTGGCTTCAACGAAAAGCGTAAGAAACGACTGCTGAAAGGAAGTTGCGCTGCCTCACACCAAGCAACACCAAACAAACACACATAAATAATAAATGAGTAAGAACAAGAGATAGATTATTATTAATAATAAATAAATGGCAAGTAGGTGTGTTGTGTCAACTAACTTGCTTAGTGCAGCTTTACGCTTCCCACGGCGCCACAACATAATCGCTTTTTAGGCGCTTAAGCGCTTAAGTGCTCAAGTGCACAAGTTCTAAATTAGCGAAAGCAGCTTCCAGCGAAATGATTTATCGCAGCACACACAAACATGCTTATAGTATATACATACATGTGGCTTAGTGACACCGGCGACACTTCCGGTTTGCGCTCGAAATCCTTCGCGGAAATTGTGAGTAAAACACAACGAGTGAAACAGAACGGCAAAAGGAATGCGCGCGCTGGGAAAAAGCGAAAACTTTTATATATAGGTATGTATGAGGCACTGCTGTGTTCGTCATAAGTGAAAAATTTGCGTAGCTGTTGTTGTTGAGGTTGTTGCTGGTGTTGTTGCGGCTGCTGCTCCTCGGAAGCTCAAGGCCTGGGAAAGAATGTGGCCAACTAGTAAAGTGTTATGACAAATGGGTGGAGTCCAAGCCGAATTGTGTGTGTGCGGCATGTAGTGTTGTAGTCGCTGGGGAAGCGCTAAGCGTACTACATTGCGGTGGCATGGAGGCAGTGAAGCATTAAAGCAACAACGCCAACAAGTCGAAGAGTTAAACCAAACAAAGCGCAACGTTTGTTTTGTTATTGTTACAGTGAGTAGCATGTGGGTTATTAATAGCCAAGCAAAGTATACAAGTACACAGCTTTTTACGTATATACATATGTTTTGCATGTAGATATGTATATATATATATGTATATACATATGTTGTGAGGTATTTTTATATCGCTACTTTTGCCCATATATTGCTCTGCTTATTTATACGTATGCAGGTATGTATGTTTATAAGCATTTTTATTATTGCCAACACATTAAAGACGGACTATTAAGTAATGAATTTATTTCAGCAGCAAGATGGTGAGTCTCTCAGCGTGTATGTATGTAAATATGTGGTACGCGATTTAAGAGAGTTTAACAACCGATATACATATCCACAGATTAGGGGTGATGAAAATACTTTTAATTTTACCTCTTAAAGAATATAATTTCAGAATTATAAAATTAGTGTGGGCGAAACAGGATAATGAAAGAGTAATGCAAATGTAATGAAAAAGTTTGAGAATGCAAAATTAATCCAGAAACTTGATTGATGTGTAGTATTCGAAAAAACTTTTAATTCTGAAATGTAATGGAAAAGTAATGCAAATGTAATGAAAGAGTAATGAAAAAGTTTGAGAATGCAAAATTAATCCAGAAACTTGATTGATGTGTTGTATTCGAAAAAACTTTTAATTCTGAAGTGTAATGGAAAAGTAATGAAAGAGTAATGAAAATGTAATGGAAGTGTAATGAACAAGTAATGGGATGCCAAATTAATCCAGAAACTTGATTGATGAGTTGTATTCGAAAAAAACCTTTAATTCTGCAGTGTAAGGGAAAAGCAATTAAAGAGTAATGAAAGTGGAATGGAAGTGTAATGAACAAGTAATGGGATGCCAAATTAATCCAAAAACTCGTGTGTTGTATTCGAAACAACTATTAATATTGAAGTGTAATGGAAAAGTAATGAAAATGTAATGAACAAGTAATGGAATGCTAAATTAATCCAGAAACTTGATTGATGTGTTATATTTGAAACAACTTTTTACTAATTTTTTTTATAATATTTTTTTTTTTATAATTTTGAACTATAATGGAAAAGTAATGAAAATGTAATGGAAGTGTAATGAACAAGTAATCAATTACTAAAATAATCCAGAAACTTGATTGACGTGTTGTATAAGAAAACACTTTTAATTCTGAAGTGTAATGGAAACGTAATAAATGAATAATGAAAATGTAATAACAGTGTAACGAACAAGTAATGGAATGGAAAATTAATCCAGGAACTTGATTGACGTGTTGTATTAGAAACAACTTTTATTTCTGAAGGGTAAAAGTAATGAATGAGTAAGGAAAAGTAATGATAGAGTAATTGAAATACAATGGAAGTGTAATGAGCAAGTAATGGAATGCTTGATGTATTGTATACGAATAAATTAATTATTTTTAAGAAGCAAGTATCTAAGAAGAAGTAAAAATTTAAGGTTTTTGGCTCACCCTACTATATACACATATGCAACTAAATAAATATATAGTGCATTGCGAAATCACAAATATGGCCATGTGCTTTTGCTGCCGGCCAACAAGCTAAGTGATGATTCACTTATTCATTTATGGCTGTTGTTGCTGCTGGAGAAGTTGCTGCTGGTATGCGATGCATGCGAAACGCCGTGGCATCGTTAAAATATCAACAAATGCAGTTTTTCGATAAATTTGTGCAGCTAAATGCCGGAATGGAGTGCATAAAACTCAAATAATGGCTGATAATTTAATTAAAAGCAATGTTTACATACACAACTACATGCAGATACTATAACTACACATAACAGTGTATGTATGTACATATGTATGTGTATTATATACATAAATATATGACATGTGAACGAAAATGCTGCTGTGCCTATTTTTGACAACGCTCCCTTAAATTAAGAACAGTTGGATAAAAACCCTAAATTGAGAGCTTTTTCATGTTCCATTTCATTTCATTCTGTTCCCCGATATAAATTTATTTTGAAATAGTATTTCAAATGTTGCAGAAATTTAAAATCAAAATCAAAAATTTCTTATGTTCCATTCCATTTCGTTCCTCGTAGGGAAAAATTAGATTAAAATTAGCTCAAAGATAGAGAAATAGCTTAAAAGTAGGATTTGCGAAAATGATTTGCATGTTCCATTTCATTTTGTTCCCCGGTATACACTTTTTTAAACGGTGTTTCAAATAACTTGTTTAAAATCAAAATTAAAAAATTTTTGTGTTCCATTCCATTTTATTCCTCGTGAAAAGAAATGTTTCATTCCTTTGCGTTTCCTTGAACCAATTTTATTTCGAAACAGTATTTCATATATGTACATACATATTTATGTATACAATAGTGGTTTATGTAAGTTTTTGGCTGCGAATTTTCCTAAAAAACACCTTTGACTAAATTTTTAGTTTCTTATTATTAATTTGGCTTTTGTATGCTGCAAAGAACGACCCCGCTCTAAAGTTAATAATATACCAATATCTTTTCAAAAATTTTAATAATGTTTGGGCCGTATATCATTTTCAAAGTTTAATGATTTTGATTATGTAATATGAGTATCAAGGCCTTAGGTTTATTGCATAATTATTAGTATTTGCCTACGAGGAGTTTTTAACCAAATATTATACTGAATTTATTTTAGCAAAAGTGGAAGAAATGCTTAGTTAAAGTAATATTATATTACACAAAAAGGTGAATGACTAGGCCAGTGATTGCGACTAAACCATTAGTCATAAAAACGAAATAAAGAATGGAAATCGATATCAATGGATCGAAGCTCATTATGGCTGCTCGAAAATTAATAAACATTTGCTTGCCTGTTTATTTGAATCACACTACCCAGGTGATGTTATGTTTGACTCCTTATGACTCTTTTTCTGATAAAGTAATGGAATTGTGGTAGAATAGTAATGGAAATCTATTGGAAGAGTAATGTTAATGTGAAGGAAATGTTATGGAATAAGAATGAAATTATTTTATTTGGAAAGTAATGGAAGTGTAATGTAAAAGTAATGGCAGTGTTATGGTAAAATAATGAAAGAGTAATGGGAAAGTAATGTAAGAGTAATAGACATTTAATGAAATTATTGTATTGGAAGAGTAATCGAAAAGTAATGAAGAGGTAATGGAAGTGTAATGGTAAAGTAATGGAAAAGTAATGACAGTTTTATGGATGAATAATGAAATAGTAATGAGAAAGTAATGTCAGTGTAATGGACATTTAATGAAATTATTGTATTGGAAAAGTAAGGGAAGAGTAAGCGAAAAGTAATGAAAGGGTAATGGAAGTGTAATGGTAAAGTAATGGAAAACTAATGACAGTTTTATGGATGAATAATGAAAGAGTAATTAAGAAAATAATGCAAGTGTAATGGAAGAGTAATCGAAGATTAATGAAAAGGTAATAGAAATGTAATGGCAGCGTAATAAAAAAGTAATGAAGAGGTAATGGAAGTGTAATGGAAAAGTAATGGAAAAGTAATGACAGTTTTATGGATGAATAATGAAAAAGCAATTATGAAAATAATGCAAGTGTAATGGAAGAGTAATCGAAGATTAATGAAAAGGTAATGGCAGCGTAATGAAAAAGTAATGGAAGTGTAATGAAAAAGTAATGAAGGAGTATTGAAAATGTAATGGAATTGTAATAAAAATTTTATGGAAGGTTAAATTAATACAGAAACTTGACTGATGTGGTGTATTCAAAAACTAGTTGTAGTAAAACTTGCAGAGTGAAAATAATTTTCAAATATGAAAGACAGTTGCTTTCATCCTACAGTCTACAAATCGACATAAAAGTGGGAACACCTGTATTAAAAAAAATGCTTTTTACGACATCCAGGCGGCCGTGACGAGGGTACTCGCGGACATCCCAGTCGAAGCGAAGAATGTTACGAAACATGAAAAACGCGCTAGAATCGCTGTATAGCTGCCCCAAGGGGTTACTTTGAAGGGGATGGCAGAGTTGTGGAATAATCTTGAAATATAAGGTTTTTATGGAATCAGTCTGATTACTTAATTGTCATATCTCGTATGCTATTAAAAAAATATTTAATAATTTTTCAAATTTTTCATCATTTTAATGTTGCCTTTCCACCTACATTCGTGGCATACACACCATTCGTAACCACTTGCGATTTCAATACAACAATTTACTTTCCTTTAAATTGTACAAAAAATTGTTAAGCAAATTCGTAATAAAAAATTATGTAACAACTTCTTTCCGAAATATCTTTACACTACTCCTGTCATTTATTGTAATTCACGGTAATTTAATACTTTTTATTTTAAAGCCAAACAATTGAATTACACGTAATAATAATTATAAAAATTAAAATGTCTCTTTTATCTTGAAAATATCTGGTATTTGTATGCTTAGCTATACAATAATGCCTTTTTAAATGCTTTGTGGCCCACAAATTTCCACTCTACTCTTTCTTCTCACAAGTTTTCGGTTTTCTTCGCGTGTTGTAAAATATGTGCATGTATGTGCGTGTGTGTGTGTCGGTATAAACACGGTTCAGCAATTGAATGATAACAATCGAATTTCATTTGAAATTGTGGCAATTGTAAGCGTCACTTTAATATTAAAGCTAAATTTGTTATTGTTGTTGGTCAAATTTTGAATTTATCTGGGCAAGCGCTCATTTGGACCGTAAAAAGTTTCCAGGAACGATTATGAGACAATTCAACAAGCTGACCAAGCTGCTTAGCAATACATACATACACATACATACACATACATACAAATGGCTGTGTGGCTACTGAGTGGCCTCTGCTGCCGTTGAGGCAAAAAGCCAGCAGCCGCTGGTAGCAGGTGAGCTACGAGTGTTAGGTAAGTGGTAAAAGTTTAACGGGTGTGAATGTATGAGAAATGAGTTATGGGAAATGGTTAAAATTCTGACCTTTACAACAGTGCAAAGGTTGCGCGGCTGCGCGCCTAGTTGAGAATTTCGAAGTGGAAATTTGAAAATCAAATTGTAAAAAGCCTTTCCAGAGCTACAATGGAATAGCAGCGCTTGAAGGTGACAGTTATTAATGAAGTTTAGAATTTAAACAAAAACTTTATAAGAATATAATAAATAGAATTTCAGCGGATTGCCTGTTTCACATCATTTGAATTTAAGCTTACATAATTACCTTTCATATATATGTATGTCTATATAAATTCATAATCTTAGAGACTTTGTTATAGTTTTAGTGCCAAAACTTCAATACATACCTGAAAAGAGAAGAATTAAAGGTTTAATTATTAAAAATTTTATATGAAAAATATAAAGTACTTTTAATGTAGAATTATCAAATATAATCATGAGTATTAATTGCTATAAGATATAGGTGCTCAAATAATTTATCCTAAAATATATATTTTTTTTTAATTCAGTAATTTGTTTGCCACTATTGTAAAATTTTTGTATATTTCTTTCAAAACGCACTTTTGGTAACCGATATTTTAAAGAAATTTAAATTATAGAAAAAACCAATTTTTTCACACACAACGAAAAACATAGTTAACAAATAAATGAAAGGGAATTGTAAATAGTTCGTAGCAAATAATGTAAAAGTAATGGAAGATTAATTGAAAAGTACTCTAAAAGTAATGGAAGTATATTGGAAAAATAATGGAACGGTAATTGAAGTGTAATCGAAAAGTAATGGAACGGTAATTAAAAAGTAAAAGAGGAGTAATAGAAAGGTAATGGAAGAATAATGGAAAAGTAATGGAAGAGTATTAAAAAAGTAATGGTAGTAAAATGGATAAGTAATGAAGAAGTAATGGAAATGTAAAAGAAATTTTACGAATTAATCATGAAATATAACTAAAAAGTACTTGGGAAGGTAATGGAAGTTCGATAGAAAAATAATGGAAATGTAATTGAAGTGTAATTGAAAAGTAATGGAACGGTAATTGAAAAGTAAAAGAGGAGTATTAGAAGGGAAAGGTAATAAAGAAGTAATAAAAAAATTTAAAAGTAATGGAAATGTAATGAAAAGTAATGAAATATTTTTTAAAGTAATGAAAAAATGGAAGTGTAAGGGAGAAGTAATGAAAATGTAAAATAAATTTTATGTAAGTCCAAATTACTCATCCAATGCCACAAACAGTTTCTTCACAGTTTACAAGTCTTTATAAAATAAGGTGCACCCTTTTCGCTATCATTATTTCAATTTTCTGTTTATATGATTTATATTATTTATTAAAAGAAATATATAATTAGAACTATTGTGAACCTTTTTTATTTTATTAGACGGTATTTCTATATGCTTGGATTTTAAGGAGTTCGTAGCAAACATCTTTCAAAGTCGCAATAGAAAATAAGACGGCCTATATTTTAAAGCAGTATTATTAAAATATATTTTTTTTAATTACTTTGAGAAAATTTTTCACTGAGTTAAGCTTTAATTTCCACACGTTTACTATTTTCTTTCGAAAATAATATATATTTAATTCTTTCCATAATACCACAAGCGAACTCCCTCTCATTAAATGAAAAAAAAAACAACGGTTAACTCGTTCAAAAAAAATTTATAAATAAAATTGAAATGTGTTTTAATAAATGAAAAGAATATAAAAAACTTTGTAATTTATGTAATTATTTTTTTTTTTCATTAATGCAACACATTCTGACATTCTTTATACCCATACTGCATAATTCGTTCAAAAAAAAATTAATAAAAAAATAAATTATATTTTTATACACAAAAAAAAATTAAATTTGTATTATTATTATTATTATTTTTATTTTATATAATTAAAAAAAATTATAAAACATAAAAAAAATGTATTAAAACTTTTATTAAAAAAATATTAAAATTATAAGATCCTTTTATTTTATTTTGTTTTTCTAAAAGTAAAAAATTATGTTAATTTTCTTAACAATAAAAAATTTATTATCAAAATTTTTATACAAAAATTTTTTAAATTTAAAAATTTTTTTTTTGTTTTTTATAACAGAAAAAAAAATGGTTTTAATTCGTTCCCATTTTTTATTAGCTCACAAAAAGTTCTTTTCGTTTTTTTTTCTTTAAAAATTTTTTTCAAATAATTTTTTATTAATTATTTAATTTTTTTTTTAATTATTTAACTCAAACTTATAATTTCTATTTTCATAATTTTTTAAAGTAGCAGAACAAAATTTTAAACCAACTTTCTATAGATTACAAAACTATTGGAAATATGTAACTCATTAATAATTCGAATGAATAAATATTAAGTAATTTTTATATTTTGTAAAAATGAAAATAATTAATTTTTATTTTGGTTTATATAAAATAAGATATAGTTATTAATTTTTATTAGGTCATGAAAATTACTTCTCGATTTTTTTCATTTATAATTTTACTTTTTAAATAATTGTTATTAATTTATAATAATTTATATTTTTTAATAATTTATAATTTTTTCTGTTCTATATTTGCAAATGAAAATTTCTTACAATTTTTTACAAAATTTTTATTCATAATTTTTTTGCCAACTAATTTATTTTTTAATATTCACATAAATTCCAAAAAAAAAAAAATGTTTAACCATGAAAATTTTAAGTTTTTATATTAAAAATATATTTCAACAAACTACATACTTGTTCGTTTGATTTTGCCCACTAACACACTTTAACACATTCGCGCCTTTGCATCATTTATTGTAACACATTTCGTATAAAATCCTAATTATGGCTTGTAGAAGCTTGCTTCTGCTATTCACTGTTATCAAAGCACAGTTAGAGCTTAGCTCTGGGTGACCACACTTCAAAGCCGGCTGGCATTCAACTATCAACTACTCTTGGCAGCCTCAGGCAGCAGCAGCAGCATTAACAATTAAACAAAAACAAACATAAATTACAACAAACACATTAAAAATCATTAACAACAACAGCACAAGTATGCGAATGCAGTCGGCACTTGTACGTTTGATCTTTACGCCGCTTCGCTCGCGCTCTTGCGGACATGAATAGTAATTGTTGCTGCTTTCATACGCGAGCATGTGTGTATATGCTGTTGCTGCTGTTACCGCTATGACAGCAACTTGTCGATTATGCGTTGTCAATGTTTTCTCAAAAGCGTTTACAACATTTTCGAAATTTTCTACGCTTTGCCGCAATGAAGCCGCTGCGGCGGCGGCGGCAAGAGCTTCTCAAAATCATCGGCAATTTTATTCGCTTCCTTCATAGTTGTGCTCGTTGCTTGTTGCCTCAATTGTGAGAATTTTTGTTGTGCGTATTCTTTTCGATAATTATTGTTTTTTTGTTTTTTTGTTGTTGCTATGCATGCCAATAAAAGTGTGGCATTTAAAATGCCACGCAGAAGGCGGCTTTGAAGTGCTACAAGTGCGTCTGCCGGCTGGCGTATCTAGTGATCGAGTGGCCGGCAAAATGCTTGGGATGAATGAATGGGTTGACAGCTGAATGCTTGTTTTCCCTCGCTTAACTGCTGAAAGTACACTTGCTATTGAAATTTTTGCGCATTAAATATATACATACATACATAAGAGTTGCGCTTGTGTTGGCAGAAATGAAAAACCAATTAAAGGCTGCTAGAAGAGGATGTATGGTAGTGGAGGACGGGGTGAAACAGTAAAAAAAAAGCTTTTTACTTTTAGTTTATATTTATTTTTATAGATTAAGTAAAATCCTTTCCCAAGCTAATTTAAATTTTCTTCAAACAATATATTTTTATTTTGCTTTGTTCTTTGTTTTTATTTTGTAAAGAAAGAAAATTTTTTCTTATAATTTTTATTAATAATTCTTTAGTTTTAATTTTATTCAATTAAAGGAAGAGTTCAAAATATATTTATCATAAATAAATAAATAAATAAAAATGATCTACAAAATTAAATAGAAGTTGTAGGAAAGATTTGAAAATTTAAATTTTTTCCGAAATAAAAAAAATAAAATTTTTATAATACAATTTTTTTAATAATAATTTTTATTAATAAATTTTTTTAAATAATAATTTTTTTTATTTTTTTTTCTAAATAAAGAAAATGTTATTCAAAAAATAAAAAAATTCATTTTATTCGAAATAAAAAAAATTTAATCAAAAATTTGAAATTTAGATAAATAAAAATTAATAATTTTATTTTTTGAATATCAATTTTTTATTTCGAATAAAATATTTTTATTTATTAAAAATTATTTTTTTTATATTTTGAATAAACATTTTATTAATAAAATTTTTTTAATTTCGAATAAAAAAATAAAACTAAAAGTTTATTATTAAGAAAAATTAAAATTTAAGTAATTGTTATTTAATTAATTTTTTTTTTTTTTTTTTTTTTTTGAATAACAAAAATTAATAAAAAAATTTTATTTTTTTATATTTTCATTAAAAATTTTTTTAATATTTTAGTAACATTTTATTTTAATCTTTTATTTTTAAATAACATTTTTTTATTTCAAATGAGATATATATTTTTTAATTTTATATTTTTTTCTTTAATTTTTATTTTTTTCGTAATATATTTTATCCTCGACTCTTCTTTTAATTTACGTTTTTCGGTTTATCTTCCTTATTTTTTTAATACTACTATAAGCCCCCGTTTTGCTATTTTTCTTCATTTTCATAAAGTACTGCCCCTTTCAACCACTTTAAAAGTTCCTTACGATTTCTTATTTCGAATTTTTTGTTTTTATTTTTTAATTTAATTTTTTTCTGCCTTATTGCAATAAAAGGGTTCTCATTTCTGCGGTCGCGCCAACAAACCACACGCTTCGCTGATTCCAATAATAGCCAACTGCCGCTGCCACTTGGCTTTGCGCTGACCAGCCATGACAGGCGGCCAGTGAGCGCAGTAGCCCTCCAGCAAGTCGTCAGCGGTCAGTGGCCAGAGCAATGGCAGTGCAAAGGTGATGGCCATCGTTGACCACACTAACAACTACCAACTGCTGGGCAGCCTGCACTCACACACACACATATATATAAGGTTGTTTGTGAATCGGTTTGCCGGTTAGTGGCGATGGCAAAAGTTTAATTCTTAAGCAAACAGCAGACAGGCGAGTGTAAAGGCGAGAAGTTACGTTGCGTTGGCTGCATCAATAACTGACGGTATGTGTGACTAACTGCATGGCCGGAAAGCAGACGGCGTAAACGAAATGCAGTGAATTGTAAGAAAAGCAAAAATGTAGTAGAAATTCAAAATATAAAGGAAAAAGAATTATAAAAATTGGTAAAAATCAAAAAATCGAAAAATTGGAAAAAAGTTAAAAAAAAAAAAATATTAAAAAAATTAAAAAAAAAATTTAAATTAAAAACATAATAAAAATTTAAACAAATTCATAAAAAATAAAATTTTAAAAATATATATATTGAAAAAAAATAAAATTTTCCAACGCGCATCGAAGCGTCACGCATTTTGTGCAATTGCCAAGAATTTTTTGTAATCATATGAGTATTTTCTTTTTAATTCTTTTATTTTTACACGCCTTTGTTGCCTTGTGAAACCGCAAAAATACCAAGCAATTGTTGTGGTAACTAAATTGCTGTTGTTATTTTCATTAATACACGCATGCGCAATTCCAGGCATAGCAGCACGCATACATACACACATACAAGTATATGCTCATATTCCATATTGACAAACAGGCCACAGCGCATCAGCGTGCGGAAAGTTCGAAAGTGGCAAGCCTAATTGCGCCGATGACCAAGTTTAACTACTTTTTCCCCTCCGACCGTAACCTCAGCAACCCTACACCACGCCAACACCCTCAAAGATATTCGGTTGATGCGTCTTTCGGTGTCATTATGGTAAATTTCCACTTGTGTATAGAAACGCCATAAATTTGGTTATGTTCTACTTCTAGCATGTAAGGTTCTTAGGAAATGTCTCTTAATTAGTGCGCTCCCGTTTTTGTTGACTGACTCTGAGGAAGTGTGGCGCAAGTTCATGGTCCAATTGCGAGTGCAAAGTGTGACAAATTTAGAAGTACTGAAATTTATTTGGGGTACAGTAAATTTGTGGGTGAAAGATGTTTGTTATTATGTGTTGAATATGTGTCACATACGCAGGCAGAGATATTTATGTGTATTAGGGTGGGTCGAAAATATTATGAAATTGGTTTTGCTTGGTACTTTAAAAAATAGGTTCCTAGACATCTCTAAAAAAGTGTCTCCAACGCAGCGATATCTTTGTTTATTAGGGTGAGCCAAAAAAAAAAATTAAAAATTATGAATTTTTTTTTCGCTTTGTACTGTGAAAAAATAGGTTATTAAACACATTAAGAAAGTCTCTCCAACGCAAAGATTTTTATTTTTATTAGGGTGGGTAAAAAAAGTTATGATTTTTTTCACTTGACACTTTGAAAAATAGCTCAGGAGTAAAAAATATTATGAAATTTTCTTTTCGCTTGGTAATTTAAAGAGTAGGTTCTTAGACACTCTTAAGAAGGTTTCTCCAACCGCAAAGATATTTATGTTTATTAGGGTGGGTTACAAAAAAATTAAATTGTTTTCGCTTGGTACTTTGAAAAAAAGGATATTAAACACAGTTCAGAAAGTCTCTCCAACGCGGAGATATTTATGTTTATTAGGGTGGGTCAAAATATTATGATTTGTTTTTTCACTTGGTACTTTGAAAAATAGGTTCTTAGTTACCTTTTAAAAAAGTCTTTCCAACGCAGAGATATGTTCATTAGGGTGGGTCAAAAAAAATAATGATAATTTGTTTCGTTTGGTCTTTTGAAATATTTGTAGGTTCCTATGAGCTCTTCTTTGTAAGAGGAATGTCCTCCACGGGGCTTTTTTCTATTTTTTTATTACTATCAAGACAAAAATTCAAATCTCGCTTACAACTGCTTGAAAAAGTTTTTCCTTTATTAGATATTGCATTTGAATGTTCTACAAAAAGTTCTCATATCAAGAAAAAAACTTCTGCAAATTTTCAGTTCAATATCTCGAAAGCTAAGGTACCAGTGTGCCTATATAGAAACACCCGGAGACAAAGATAAACCAGGCAAAATCACCTATATATATGAAATTATATATATATATATTTATATATATATTTAATAAACGTTTACACATTGACATAAAAAGCTGTTAAATTCTTGATAAGCTCACATCTTTCTGAAAAAATATATTAAATTTATAGACACCCTTGAACAATAAAAATATTAGCATTTCACAAATATTTATTTCCTGGAAACGCTGCATAATATTTTATTAACATTATTTTGGTCAATAAATATTATTTATCTGGTAGGGTCTACAGATTGCACAATATTTTATTAATAATGTTTGCGCCCCCATCAATATGACGCCCACCTGCCTTTTAAGCCATTTAACACAGAGCTTGCGGCACTCAAACTCAGTAACGAGATAAAGTTAATAGGCTTTTGTGATTCGGCGTAAATAAAAAGCAACAAAAAATATGCAAAATACGAAGCACACAAATAATCTTTGTCATAAATGTTAAGGCTGGCAGGCAAAAAATTAGATTCACTAACAAATAAATGAGCCAAATACAGCATTTGTCGCGAAAATGTTAAAGTAAGCGTGTATGGTTAAAGTGTAGCATTACAAAAACAATAAAGCATTTCAAATTTAATTAAAGCGCAAATCGTATTCAAACTTGACAGTGCATTTTTCTCAAGGACACAGCTGACCTTGACTGCTTCAAGCCACAAAAAGAAAAAATTGTGTTTATTATTGATTGATTGTGTATTTATATATATTTTGTCAGCACTTTACTTAAGTACACACATTGTCAAAGCAATTGAAGTGAAGAGTTATTAACGCATCGCTTTTGTTATTGTTTTTGTCATTCTCATTTAGCGACAGTTGACAAAAGTTGTTGAAAGTGTGCCTTTTAGCGGAAAGAGTTTCGACAGTCATGAGCGGAGTGAGGCGATAAGAATAGCAGTATGCTTATCAGTATCATTAAAACAAAAACAACAGTAAACAAAAAAGCAATAATGTGTGTAAACAAACAACAATACGCTTTAATTGAAATTGCAATCAGTAAAAAGGTAATGAGCTCAGCGAATAAAAAAGTCGATGTCAAAGTCTAACATGAGACACCTAAAAATTTATGGTATACACTAGGATGTATATCAGTGATTCGAACAATGGCATATCGCGAAGTTAAAATTAGAAATTACATTATCGTGAGCTCAATGTTTTGACGATAGCTGCGATAAACTATATACCTATGCCTATACCTATACCTATACCTATACCTATACCTATACCTATACCTATACCTATACCTATACCTATACCTATACCTATACCTATACCTATACCTATACCTATACCTATACCTATACCTATACCTATACCTATACCTATACCTATACCTATACCTATACCTATACCTATACCTATACCTATACCTATACCTATACCTATACCTATACCTATACCTATACCTATACCTATACCTATACCTATACCTATACCTATAACTATGCCTATAACTATACCCGCACTATACCTATACCGATACTGATGCTTACACCCATACCTATACCTATACCACTGCAATTAAATGAGCTTTTAAGTAGAAAAGCTCTCAAGATCTAAACATATTAACATTGGATATCAAAAATGTAAAAAAGCACATTATTGCCATCTAAACAAAATCCTTAGCGAAGAATACATTAAAAATCGCAGAACTTTACATAGGCTTACACGAGCTTTAAGCTTCAAATGCTTAATAGTAGTTTATAATACAATTTAATAATAATTTATGAAAAATTCCAATTCATTTACCAATAAAAAACGAAACTATATATCGTTTAACTAATTGTGAGCTTTCACACTTTTAAGCTTTAAGCCTCGAAGTGTTTGCTGAATAGTAATTTATGAAAAAAATTTACCCCTTATTAAAAAAAAAACAAAAAAATTGTGAGCCTTAAAGCTTTTGAAAGCTTTAGAAAAATTAAAAAAATATAAAAAATAATAAATATTAGAAAGATTAAGACACTTCCTATAATGATGAATTCTATATATATTATATTGTAGTATTTTAAGCTTTTAAGAAAGCTTTGTTAACGTTATTGCTGTTGCTTAAGACATTACAACTTTTCTTTAAAAGTTATTTATTACAAAAGTAAATACTTTACCAATAAAAAGCAAAATAGCATATGTATTACTAATCGCGAGCTTTCAAGCTGAAAGCTTTATTTAAGTTTATTTTTACAAAACTTTACCTCATTAAATGTTAGAAAGATTACGACCGTTCGAATTATGGTGAATTCCTTTTTTATTTCGTTTTTATTAGGCGTTTGAAAGCTTTGTTAATATTTTTGCTGCTGCTTTAAGCTTTCACATAATTTATTAATAGTAATTTTTTAAAACAGTTAAAACTTTACCTATAAAAATATTGCATATCACAATTAGTAATACATTGTGAGCTGTAAAGCTTTTGAGAGCTTTTCATAAATTTGGTTTTTTTTTCGTAAACAGTGTATTTTATTAAATATTAGTAAGACGATACCAGCTCGCATACTGGTTAATTCATTTTATAAAACATTGTAACTTTTTAAGCTTTCGAAAGCTTCAATAAAGTTTTTGCCACTGTAAGCTTTCAAATGTTTTTTTAATAGTGATTAATAATAACACTGAACACTTTGCTAACAAAAATCAAAAATTTATATGATTCAACTAATTGCGAGCTTTAAACTTGTGAAATCTTCTCAAACATTTTTTCATAAAAATATTCTTATTATTGTTTGGCAAAGATAGTCAGAACTAAGATTTTATATATATTTTTTATTAAAACCTAGAACTTTGAGCTTTTAAGCTTTAAAGCTCTTCAAGCTTTTTTGCTTTTTAGTTAATTTAAAATTATTTATAGTTTTAATAAGCGCTTTTACGCTGAAATTTTTAGATATATCGTCAAAAGCTTTCAAAAATATTACAATGACTTCGTTAAATATACGTGATAAATATATAATACGTGATATGATCGTAAAAAAAATTAATATATATATACATTAAAATCGAATACAAATTCGAAAGCCTTCGAAAGTCGGTTAGGCTTACATAGCAAGCCTTTAAAGTGTTTGTTTAATTTGCTGGAACTATTTGCAGAAAAAAATACTTTCCGAAGCTTTTTGCATAAGCAAGAACGCGTTTTTCAAAGCTTGATTGAAAATATAGGTATGAAATTTATTGAAAAAAATTTTAAAAATTCATTCCATGTTTAGTGTAAAATAAAATTAATTTTCTAAGGCAATTCTCATTTTTCTTATTTTACGTATTCGCACGCATTTTTTGCTGAGCTGATTTATAACACGCTTTAAATAATAAAATTGCTTACAGTCGTCCAGAACTCCAGTGAGAAAAATTCCTCTTTACCCCTGATTGCATCTTTTTAAATATTTTTTTTCCGACAAATTTGCATTCTTTCCATTCGTAAGCCTTCAGTTTACCTAAGAATTCCGCGAAATTAGACATAAAAGCACCGTTATTGCATTTCTCATTATTTAATTGTGACTTGATGAAGTTCTGCGAAGAAAAGTCTTGAACTTATTTGCACTTTGGACGGAAAAATAAATGAAAAAAAAAATAGCTGAAAATTTTACACCCCAGTTTTTTATCTAGTTAGGTATTTGTTTTTGTTTGTTGTTGCTAGTTGTCCGTATTGTTGTTGTTGCTGTGGACAACAGCTGCCTGCTATGGCAGTGTCATGCAACAGTGACTCGCGTCTGAGTCAAGCAACACTTGAACAGCTGAACGAGTGAATGAATGAATGAATGCATGGCGAATTTGCAACACAACACAAACACACTAACTCAATGCAAGCATTTGTACATAAATATATGCGTGTATTTAAATCAATTTATGTATGTGTGAGTGCATATATTTGGCTGTAAATATAAACAAGTGTTGCAGCAATAAAAATTGTACTAAAACAGTGAACAGACTTGAAGTCGAACTGGCTGTTGAGCCCGACACTAGCCACAATTATATGTATACATATGTATATCGTTTATACGTATACAATATATGTATGTATGTATATATGGTATATATGAGAAATAAGAATGCTGAATGTAAAAAAAGTTTAATTCGTTCACTATATAATTCGAGGTTAGGGAAAAATTAAGGGCCTGGAGTGCAAGGAAGGCGAGGCTATAGGCTGTCATCGCAGCTATTTTCGTCATAGCCTTAACTGCACTCGCATTTTAGCTAACAGCGGCAAGACAATGGTTGTGCTGGTGTGGCAAGTAGTGTAGGGAAGCAATAAATAATAATAAAAAGTAAAAACAAAACAAGAAATAAGAATAGAAATTGGTAAGAATTGGTAGAAGACAATCTGAATTGTATATATTTTTGAAAAAAGCGTTGAATATTTGTTATTGTTTTTCTTAATATGATTTGAAGAACTAAATTTCACTTAAAATACTTAAGGCAAATGTTTTTGTTTTAAAAAAAGTAAAAGAAAAAATAAATTAAAATTAAATAAAATGAGATAAAATAAATAAAAAAATTAAATTAAATAAAAATAATGTAAAATAAAATAAAATAAAATAATATAAAATAAGATAAAATAAGATAAAATAAATAAAAAAATAAAATAAAATAAAATAAAATAAATTAAAATAAAATAAAATAAATTAAAATAAAGTAAAATAAAATATAATAAAATAAAATAAAATAAAATAAAATAAAATAAAATAAAATAAAATAAAATAAAATAAAATAAAATAAAATAAAATAAAATAAAATAAAATAAAATAAAATAAAATAAAATAAAATAAAATAAAATAAAATAAAATAAAATAAAATAAAATAAAATAAAATAAAATAAAATAAAATAAAATAAAATAAAATAAAATAAAATAAAATAAAATTAAATTAAATTAAATTATAGTGAAAATAACAAAAAAAAAAATTATAAAATATAGTATACTATATGTACATATATTAAAAAATTTAAATTTTTTTAGAAAAAAAAATACGAAAAGAACATAATAAAGTAAAAAAATGCAATAAAATTAAAATTAGATTTAATAAAAAAAGGAATTAAGAAATATATACATATATATAATAAACAAATTATAATTTTATTAAGTTTAAATTAATTAACATTAAAAAGGTACGAAAAAATGTAACAGGATAAAATAAAATTAAAATAAAGCAAAATAAAATAAATGAAAATTAAATTAAGCTAAATGAGATTAAATTAAACTTTAATTAAATAATAATAACAATTTCAATTAAATATAAAAATAAAGAAATAAAAAATATAATAGAATAAAATAAAATAGAAAATATTAAATTAATTACATTAAAAAAAAATAAAATAAAATAAAAACAAACAGAATTTAAAATAGGGAAAAAGTGTGAAAATTTTATTAATAATAAGAAATTTAAATATACCTTTTTAAATTTAATGTAACAAAAAATAATAAAAAGTATGATTATTATTTGCATGAAATTTGCGTTTTTTTGTGTTTAATGGAAAAAAATATTATGAAAAGCGCATATAAAACAAAATAAAGATAAAATGCATTCTTATGTACCTACATATTGTCACCTGAAATGCAAAATAACGTATCATCAAAAAATTCGAAATTGAGTGCCTTATTTACTACGCTTCACTTCTTTAAATTACATACATAATGTTACATATGTTCAACATTTTCAGGTTCTGCGCTCAGATATAAACCGGTTTTGTCCAATATTAAATTTTTTTTCACTCATGTTCCATTTTATTTAGTGTTTAATTCATGCCACTGTAAATTTCCGAAAATGTTGTTACGTTATTTTGCATTTCAGGTGACGATACATTGAAAACTATTAACCCTTTTGCAAGCACAGTTCGTTTTGAACCATTTTGAAAGGAGACAAGAAACAATTTTCCGAAAAGCCAGTGGTTGAAATTTGTTTTTTATTTATACATTTTTGCAGAATTTTACTAAAGAAAAAATTTTATCGAAATACGAAAAATATAGAGAATAAAATTAAAAAATAAAAATAAAAAAGAAATTGTTAAACATTTAAAAATAAATTGATTTTTTGCTCATGAAGGTCAAACCATTGATTTAATAACTACAAAACCTTGAAAATATACTACTGAAAAGGAAGAGCCGTATTTGAAAAATGCGCTTCGCCTGATATGCAAATGCTATTCGGCTTAAATGCACGCAATACGAACAAAAACTGCAATTATCTTTTGCAGGAATAAGTAAAATAATCAAAATATTATAGAAACTTTTTATTTGTTACGCTGAATGTCAAATTTTTTACGATAACTCATAAATATTCATTTATTTTCACCTTTACTTGCCAACTGACATATGCAAGTTCTCCACACTGGTTGTTTACCAGACTTCGAAACAGCTGTTGTTCACACAAGGGTGCACATATTTTTCAGAGGTATTCGTAAACACTTCACAGAGGGACAGAAGCAATTTGCACCTGTTTATTTGTATGGTACTCGTACTATAAGCGAGTATATGTATGTATATACATAACTCAAGCGTACATAAGTAGGGAATGTTTTTGGTTGCTCATCAGCATTGGATTCTTCCGTCATTTCACTGACATTCCACGCAGTTTATGGCAGCGTTACTGTTCTTTTTGTTTGTTGCAAATTTTTCTGCTCGACTGCCAAAGCCGCTTAATTAAATCGTAAGAGGAAGAATATACTGAAGAAAGCAAGCATGAAAACAATGTTTTATAAACAATATTATTGCCGGTTTATTACAAAATATATATAATTTAGTATGCATATGTATATACAAGTATATATATAATATAACTTGTAATTAGCCATTTCCCTTCAAAAAAAAAAAAAATAATAATAATAAAAATAAAATTAATACAAAAACAGTTACAGCCAAAATTACGAAATACGAGTAGTGAAATGCTGTCGAAGATGCTCACGTTTACTCGTTTAGATATGTGATTTTTTACGAGCTTGCGTTTAAGCGTTTTATTTTGCATAATTTTGGAAGTTTTTCTTAACATTTTTTATAGCAGCTGCGGTTATGAGAACATTGAACGTAATAGAACGAAGTAAAAATTTTTACATATTTCTTACATCATCTTATTAAAGTTTAGAAGTGCTTAGAAGGCTCTGTTCTTGGCTGCTATAAAAGAGGGTAGTATAAGTAAATAATGCAAGAAGCACAGGAGCGGTGATTCAAACTACCATAATTTCCAACTACGCACAAATATTCCGGATAATAATTTTCAAATTTTTTCTGGAGCTTATACAGACATAAAGCGCAATAGATCAGTTAGTAAAGTTATCTGAGTTCTTACCGAAGACTTAATATTCGTTAACAGATTTGTAAAAGATGTCCTTTACTTACTTTCCAAAACTGTATGCGTAAAATAAGTCTTCAGTAAGAACTCAGATAACTTAATGGAACATATATTATATAATGGTTGATTATGCGTAGAAGGTTTGCCTTCAACCCTTAATAATTCTAAAATTTCATATAATGGTATTTTTGAATCCAGCACAATCTCGAAATTTCATACCAGGCCACTTTCCAAAAAAAAGTACCTTTCAATTCCAAAAAATATGGACATTACATATAACTTTCATATAATGATGTTTTTTAAACTGAAATCTTAAAATTTCTTTTAACGGTACTTTTGACCCAGAAAACGTACTTTTCAATCCCGAATAGTCCGAAATTTTCATATTCATAACATTCAAATAACGGTATTTTTAAATTCCGAATAATCTGCAAATTTCATATAACGGTACTTTTTACCCAGAAAAAGAACTTTTCAATCCCGAATAATTTAAGTACAGTATTTTTTTTATACAACCCTCAATCCTGAATAAAGTAGAAATTACGTACAATTTTCATAAGACAGTGGTTTTTTAACTGGAATGTGGTATTTTTTGTACACAGAGAACGTACTTTCCACTCTTAAATAATCTGAAAATTTCAAATGTCGATATTTTTAGAAACAAAAACGTCGATATTTAACTTAGGATTATATTTCAATCGCTTATCTCTGCAATCGGATCAATCTTAGGAAATTTTTTTTTTTTTTTGTTTTTTTTTTTTTTTGAAATTGTGTCTTTGTCAGAACGTTACTTCGACATTTTTGCTATAACTCTTTATTAGAGTAACTATCACAGATTTCTCGCCTTAGTGTTAACTTTTGCTGTTAGCGAAAATATTTATTTTTAGTGCCGAATTAGAAAATTAAAATCGATCATACTTCGAGAACAGCCTAACCTATAAATATAATACATCAAACTTGAGATCTGCCATCAGATTGTACTTGTTATGAAACTGTTTTATAATATTGGGTAATAAATCGGTAAATATAAATATTTCAAAGAAGGAACCATTTTTCGCTTACAATTCACTACCAAAAACTGTGAAAAAATTTGATGAGACCTTTTCTGGATAGTTTCTCTAGAACTTCTGCCGAAATTTTTGCAAAAGATTTAAGGGAAAACGGACTGATATTTGATCCTTTATTGAACATATTAGTATATCGAAGTCGAAGTAAACAATAAGAGTCGAATTGGCCCTCACTTCTATTACTTCAAATACTATCGAGATGTTTTCAACGGGTTAAATTATTGTACCAGTAAATTATTAGATCTTTTCTTGAAAATATTTTCTAAAATTTCTGCCAAAATTTTTGACAGAGATTTAATTAAAGATCTACTGATATTTGACTTTAGTTCAATACATTGAAATATTGAATCAGGATTACTAGACTAGGAGTAAGTAGACACTCTCTCTTCAAAGATTTTCAAACTGGTGGCGGTAGTGATAGAAAAATATGTCCTTACTCATTTGAAAAGCTCGAATCGGAGTAGGAAATAGCTCATTAACTGACTTAAATTGACTTCTATGTCATATGTAAGCGGCATTAAATTCAATTTGGGCAGGTGGTCGAACAAATGAGGGGCTTAAGAGTTTATATTTATCTTCCGGAAAGGCAAAAAGTGAGCTCAGTGTTTAGTATTCCACGAAATAATCGTAATCACATAAAAATATTATAGAGAATGAATCAAAACACACTCACAAAATATGTCAAAAATTTCGAAGATCTTTCTGGGAAATATTTTTTTGAGATATATCAATTATTTTAGAGATTTTTTCTTTTAAAGTTTCGGTAAATTAAAATTTTAAATGATTCCAATTTCACAAGCCGTTAAAAGAACGATTGAAAGACACTTATATAAAACAACACGGTCAAAAAAGATGTGCTTGCGCTTTTAAGCGCTTCATTTGTATGCAGACAGCTATATAAATATAGATACACATTAAAAAGTATATTTAAAAGTACGTGGTGTAAATGTGAGAATATCTGTTTGCGATTACTTTTATTGCATTTTTGACAATGGTAATTACTGCGAATTCGACAATTTCCTACTTTTGCTACTAACTACCTGCACTTTGTTGTTGTTGTTTTCGAATTTAATTATGTGTTTTGAGTACACGCCCAAATCGCATTACAAAACCACAAGAAGGAGAGCAAAAGACACGGCCAAAGAAGAAGCAAGCAACAAAATTCAGTTGACAGGTGAGGCACGCAGCAGGGTGTGAGGAGCAAAATGAGACGTTTATAGCCAGTGAATGCATAAAATAATGCTGATATTACTCAAATGTGAGTGCAGTTGTATGAGTGTGTGTTTCTGTTCATGTATAGGTGTTTATATGTATGTGTGTGGGTAAGTAAGTGAGGGCCATTGCAGCGTTGTGACAATTTAAAATGCAATGCAAGCATTCTAAGCGAATGTGCTGGAAAGTGTAACGCTGACAGACACACACAAACACAAGCACAAGCACACACACATACATATATAACATTTATAATAAAAAAGGAAATATAGCTACATAAAATGCTGATTTGCTTTATTTCTGCTTGTAAATTGATATTTAGTGCCAAAAACAATAAGTAAAAATTATAGCAACAACAAAAACAGCGCATATAAAGTCAAAAAATATATTCTGAATGAAGTTTGCAAAATTCAAGCCACGACTTTGTGCCATAATTTTAACAGCTAACGTGGCCATCCGTCACATAGTCAGCTAGCTTGCCGGCAAGGCAACCGACCAATTGGCTGTGTGCGCCCGGGTATCGAGGGCATGTAATGAGGTTGTTAACACGTTGACGAAATTGCTTATGGTCATATTGCTGGCTATGGTGAAATGTGTGAAATGATCGAAGCTTTGAAGAAATGCGGCTAATAGTGTGTACGCCCAGCGCTGTGACAGGCATACAAAACCAGCCGATTGCTGTCTCAATACGTGTGCATGTGTATGTGTGTGGGAATTTTCTGCTAATATGTTAATTTGCTAAGAGAATTTGAAAGTTTGGCATACTGCATGCATGCCAGAGTGTACCGTAGCGTAAAGGCGCTATCGGAGGCGTTGAGAATGCATAAAGGATAGAAGTGGAAAGTGCGCTGAATTCAAGATTTCAACTACAGAACGCGGCAAAAACTCATAATTAGGTATTTTTATAAGCAAATTTGGAATTCAGTATAAAAAAATTAATTATGTTTGGTATTTAAAAAAATAAAACAAATTAATAATAAAAAATTATAAAAAAAAAAAATAATAATAATAATAATAACAAAATTGGCAAACAAAAATTATATACCTATGTTTGAATAAAAACCCTAAATAAATAAAAAATTCTTTAACAAAAATTTCAATTGAATTTTAACTAATCGTGACTTTCGAAGAAACAAAAACAGTAAAAAAAAAACTATTTCTAGACTTTACAAAAAAACCAAAAAACAAAAAAAAACATATGTATATAAACCCAAAAACTGTATTAATTTAATTTTTTATACTTTTTAAAAAAGTTTTGTTTTTATAAGAAAAAAAAAAATTTATTTTAGAAATATTGTTTTCACAATATTTTACCCAGCTCTATTACAAAAAATTGCAAATAAGTTCATTATTCAATAAATTTTTCATTAAAAAATAGTAATTAAAAATTAATACATTTTATTAATATTTTTTAATTTTAATTAATTTATTTGATTAAATTAAAGGAATTCAATTAATTTAAATATCAAAAAATTAATATTTTTAATAATAATTAATTTGTTAAATTAAAAAAAAATTAATGTTTGAAATTTTTTATCTAAAATATTATATTTAAGAAAAATATTTTTATTTAAAATGTAGATTTTGGTTTTTCTGATTATATTAATCAAATGTAACAAATTAAAAACTTATATTTAAATTTTTTTTAAATAAATATTAAAAAAAAATATGTTAAGATTAATTGAATTAAATTTATTCAATTAATTTAAATGATAATAGAATTATATTTAAAAAAATATTAGAATTATATAATTTATATTAGTAATATTATTAAGAGAAAAATATTAGAATTATATACTTTTTTTTACTTTTATTTTAAAAATTTCATATTGAAAAAAAAAATATTTTTATTCAAAAATATATGTCAGGTCATTTGCTAATATTGATCTTATTATATTAAAAAAATGTAAAACGTTAAGTTTCCTATATAAAATAAATAAGTATTTGTGATTTTGAATATTTTTGGAATTTCTTTTTTGGTAAACTAACACATTCGAAACTTGTTTTAAAGTACATAATACAAAAAATTAAATTTTTTTGAATGCTTCTGAACTTATTTTTACTTTTCTTGTGCGTTACAGTTAATAAAATAAAACACTAAACGTTTTCTAGACATAAAAATACAAATTTTTTAGTAAAAAATATTTTTTTTTTTTTGAAATTTATTTTTTTTTTAATTTATTTTAAGAATATTTTTTTTTTTAATTTGAAAGTTGTAAAAATTTTTTTTTAATGTTTTTTCAATTTGAAAGTTGTAATATTTTTCATACTCATTCACACAAAAAAAAATTAAATTAAATTTTCTAGATATAAAAATACAAAACAAAAAAATTTTATTTAAAATTTTTTATTACAAATGTTTTGCATAAAATTTAATTTTTTTTTATTTATTTGTAAAATATATTCTTTTTTTAAATTAAAAATCAATTTTTTTTTTAATTTGAAGGTTGCAAAATTGTTTAAACTCATTTACACAAAAAAAATTAAATTAAATTTTCTAGATATAAAAATACCAAAAAATTAATTTTATTTAAAATTTTTTATTACAAATTTGTTTTGTATGAAATTAAATTTTTTTATTTATTTGTAAAATATATTCTTGTTTTAAATTAAGTTATAAAATTTTTTAATAATTTTTTTTTTTTGAATTTGAAAGTTGTAAAATTTTTCATACTCATTCACACAAAAAAAAATTAAATTGAATTTTGTAGATATAATAATACAAAAAAAAAAATAATTTTTATTTAAAATTTGTTATTACAAATTTGATTTGTATGAAATTTAATTTTTTTTATTATTTGTAAAATATATTCTTTTTTTAAATTAAAAGTTGTAAAATTTTACTCGCATAAAAAAATTAAATAAAAAAACTTTTTTCATGTTTGAAGTTTTTTTTTTATTTCTGAAATAATTTTTTAAGTAGAAAATTTATAATTTCAAAACTCTACTGAAATTTTTATATAATAACAATTCTCTTATTTCTTAGCTTCCTAATTCTTTTCTAACAAACAATATTATTTGATTTCAGTAATCCACCCACCACCGCTTGTAACCCTCACTCACTTGTTGCGCTCCGCGCAGTTGTACAAAACGCCTTAAAACAACAATGCGCGCTTCAATTGCTCCGTGCGTTTGTTTTTATTGTTATTCTTATCGACTTTATTTTCAAAATTTCCCCACATTAGTGCGCAAGCGCATAAATATTATAAAAATTATTTTGCATTAAAAGCGGCTGTACACTTGTGCGTTCGCATGTATTTGTATGTGTGTCTGTCGGGCAACAAAAAGAACGGCACGTGCATTACAAAAGCCGAATGCACACACTTACACACTAACGCCTGCAGTCACAAACAAACAAAGGCACAATAACGATTTTAATTTGCCACTCAGCTTAGCGGGAGAGCACACAAGTCGACGACGACAATGATTTATATTTATTTATGCGTTTTTATACGGGCGCTTGCTCACATTTGTGTGTGCCTGTGTGTATAACTGTGTGTTTTTATAGTGAAAATGCCGCAACAACGCGAGTGTGGCGTCATTTATTGCTTATTACAATATTAGTTTTGTTGAAAGTAAAAAATTTCACTTTTCAATACACAATGTTTTTTTTTGCCAAAAATATTGCAAATTTTCACCAAAGCATTTGTTGTTGTGCCTGTTTTCTTAAAAGAAGAGCGCATGAATAGAAACAAGTATAAAAAGTGGAATGTATGTTAGTATGTATGTATGTGTTTGTATGTGTGTTAAAACAATAAATAATAGAAATGCAAATGTTTTGCGAACGTTCGATGAGATGTTGTTGTTGTTACTTATAGTATATTTAATTTGCGTTTTTGTTTTTATCTTTTGTATTGCTCATACGACTAACCCGTCGCTTGTTTAAGTAAATTAATTTTGCAAAATTTTGTTTATTTATTGCATTTGCTTTTCGGTGGCTGGCATATAAGGCAATTAGTGTTACACTTCACTGCGCAGGCGCGTGGACTGAATTTACTGATTTAAGGTACCGCGATGAGTTTTTTGTTACCAAAAAATATTGGAAAATAATAAAATATTGTGAAGAACAGAAAAAATTTAAAAAAGAAAAGGAAAAAAATTATAAATAATTGAAAAATAATGTTATTAAAAAAATAAAAAATTTCATTATAAAAAAATTAAAAAAATGTATAAAGAAAAAAGAAATTAAATAAAAAAAATTGAAAAAAAGCAAAAATATCAAAACTTATAAATAAAATTTTAAAAAAGTTGAAAATGAAACAATTGTTATAAAAGCAATTAAAAGAAATTAAAAATTTATAAAAAAAAGTTTAAGAAATTGTAAAAAACAATAAAAAATATATATAAAATAAAAGAATTAAATAATTAAAAACTTAAAAACTTATAAAAAAAAGTTTAAAAAATAAAAAATAAAATTAAAAAAAAAATTTAAAAAAAAATTTATGAAATAAAAAAAAATTAAAAACTTATAAAAAAAAGTTTAAAAAAATAAAAAAAAAAAAATTAAAAATAAAATTTATAAAATAAAAAAAATTAAAAACTAAAAAAAAAGTTTAAAAAAGTGGAAATAAAATAGCCACTTAAGAAGTATCTAATAAGTCACTGATTGCTTACTTGATTTTTTATTTGTAGTAGTTGAGTAGATTGTTTTAAAACTTTTGAAAGAAAATCGGTAGCACACGGTATTAAAATAGTGATAAGTCAGCAAGGAAAAGGAAACGCCTGTTAAAAATTTCTTCAACCTGCATTTTTTTATAAAGACTGGGTTATAAGGATTTTAAAAAAATATTAACAGCTATAGTTTCTGCAAAAAAATATTATTTTGAGTAATATAAATAACGGTTAATTTTTTTAATACATTATTTCACAACCTATATTTTT